>CM076583.1:226906104-227106157 GCA_034641835.2 Pinus albicaulis
AGTCTATTTTTCTAATGTGTGTATGGAGTAGTATTCTATCATTCTATATTAAAATTCTTACCAAACAATTCAAATTTATTCTTCTAGAACTCCCCACCATTATCTATCCTTAGCACCTTTATCTTCTTCTCTGTTTGGTTTTCGACTAGAGCCTTAAATTCTTTAAATTTTTCAAAGACTTCATATTTCTTCCTCAAGAAATTTATCCATGTATTCCTTGAGAAGTAACATATCAATGAAACATAGTACATAGAATTACCCAGTGATGGAACCGACACAGCTCCAAACAAATCATTGTGCAGAAGCTCTAATATCTTGTTCGCCCTCTCAGCACCAGAAGGAAAACTCACCCGATTTTTCTTCCCATATATACAATGTTCACAGAAATCAAAATCCTGATAGCTATTAGACATATCTTCTACCATACCATTTCCATGAAGTATCCGAAGGCCCTTCTCTCCAATATGTCCAAGCCTTGATGCCATAGCATGGTCTTTTCTCTAGAGACATTAGGCTTCCCGCTCCACTTTCAGGAACCACAGAATTGTCACACCCATCAATAAAAGTGTTGCCCTAAAGCTTGCATAGAGTTCCAATCTGAACTCCCTACATTAATACCAGTGCTCCCTGAACCATCTTATAGGTATCTTTCTCGAACACTATTTTTACACCTGCATCATCCATCTTGCTTAAAAAAATCAGATTTTTGGTCAATGTAGGAATGTGCAGAACACCAATAAGTGTTCTAATCCTTCCACCTTGCAGCTTTAGCTTAACGTTTCCACGTCCGATGATTCTAGCCTTCCTATCATCCCCTAGGAAGACATCACCACCATCATATTTCTCATACTCACAGAACCACTCCCTATGGGGAGTGAAGTGAAAGGATGCACCCGAGTCAATCAACCATGACTCATGATCTACATGTGTATTTGAGGAAGAAGGAAAATACACATCACCACCTTCATCCAAGGTGGTTTTTTCCTCTTCAGAAGGAGAACCATCAGATCCATTTACTTTCTCAAGAGCTTTAGATCTACAATCCTTTTTTTAGTGCCCTTCCTTTCAACATTTCCAACACACCTTTACAAACATCCCAAGAGATTTAGATCTCCCTCTAGATTTAGATCTCCCTCTTGAAAACTTATTCTTGTTTCTGTTCTGGGACCTTCCTCATACATATAAGGCATCTCCATTCTGACCCTCTATATTTCTCCGTCTCATTTCCTCTAAGAGTAAGGCTGAGACAATGTCATCAAAACTCAAGGTACTTGTATTGCTACCTATTGCAATAACTAGACTGTCCCACGAGTCTAGTAGAGAACACAACAAACCAATGTGCTTATATTCATCTGAGATTTTAATATCAATAGATGATAGCTTACTTACCACAGTATTGAAGGCGTTTAGATGCTCTGTCACCGAGCCTCCATCCTTCATCCTCAAGTTATAAATCTTTTTCTGCAGGAACAATTTATTCACCAAAGACTTGGATTGGTACAAAGTCCCTAGCTTGTCCCACAAGGTCTTAAATATAGCTTCCCCAGATACATTCAAAAATACTGATTCTAAGATACACAACTGTATTATGCTCTTTTCCTTCCGATCCAACTTCTTCCAGTCTTCATCTAACATTGCCATTGGTTTAGTATCCGGATCTACCACAATCCACTGATCTTTATCCACCACTAGATCCTCCATCTTGAGCTTCCACAACTCAAACTTTGACAATTAAATTTCTCAATCTCTATATTCCCACTGCTAGCCATATTCTTTCACCACAATAACCGATCCCGCAGATATCCCACTAAATAGGGTCTACCACAGGCCCGAGAAAAAAACCCCCTCAACAGCAATGACGTCCCCTTGAAGCTGAAACTGCTCCAATAACAAATGTAGGTTCTAACCTAGTACATAAATTATCTACAAAAAAGTCTTAAAAGTAGAAAAAAAACAATAGCGACAACATAAAACATAAAACAGATAAAAAAAGAGATTTTCCCCTGGATCCCGAATCGGGACGACCATGCTGATTTTTCATTATATTCCTTTTAGTGTTACAACACATATATATACATGTCGAAGCATACATCAACCCCAATCCATTAACCCTAGATTAGAACATAACCATAGTTCCCTTGACCGGATCTACAAAATACCAGGGGCCGAAAACCATCATGTCCCAAAACCATGTGCAAACCCATGCACAAAACCGTGGGCGGGTCCGCCCACCATAAAATATGGTCCCAAAAAAATTTCTCGTGCCATTGCCCCGGACCCCGAATAGGGGGTCTTCCGCCCCCCCTGTGACCCCCCCGCGCATGACTAGTCATGGAAAGAATATAACACATACCCAACAAAAACACTATGATGGTTTAGGAAGGTCTTGAAATCATGGGTTCAGGGTTGATGGTGTCTTGATGGTTTTGGCAGGTCTTTATGAGGTGGATGATGATTTTTGTGCTTAAGGAGAGGCCCACTAGTGACATTGTAGGTGCTGCTATAGGTTTCCTATAGCGCTACAGGAAACTCCTGAATTTCTACGGGAAACCGTGTGAGGGCAATTTGACGCAACAAATGGTGGAGAAAAGCATAGGGGAGGTGGAATGAAGGTATATTTGGATGAGTGGAGGGTCTAAAACCCCTTGGAAAATCTTAGAACCTTTTTAGAAGCTCCTCTTGCATTAGTACGGTTGCTCACGAGCATACCTTCCCCATAGGCCAAATTTTCTCTTTAGTTTATTATTTCTTGGAAATGATAGTTAGGTTGTTGTAGTGTCATGAAAATATCTGGAATATTTATTTATATTTATTTTTGAATGCTAGAGTAGGTTTTATTTCCAAATTAAACTCATCTTTTCCATTTCCTTCATCATGGATTTGCTAATGTTTTTTGAATGAACTGGTAGTTTTCATGCAGGCTCAGGTACAACAACAAAGGTGGACTTCACCAGCATACTCCAGGAGAGTGAAAACACCAGCCAAGGCACCTGAGGACCTCCATGCAGCACTTGAAATAAGAGAATACAAATAAAAGGTTAAGCAGTTCAATCATAAAACAAGCAGCTCACTCAGAAAACAAGTTTCTCAATCAGAAAATAAACAAAAAATAAAAATACAACAAGAAGAAGATAATGTCTACAACCCTAAACTCTAGCTCTTTGCACTAGATTATTATGCAACACACCAGCACTAGGTAGGCTTAGGTTCGCCTCTCTCTATGAACTCATAATGACCAAAATAGTTTAATTTCGAGTTTTAGAGACTTGAAAGGAAAAAAAGGTGGTCAGTTAACTGGGCCACCTTCGTAAAGTTAAACTGAATGAAAATTAAAAGGTACATGCCACCTGGGCAAGTCAAATCAGTGAACAAGGAGTGAACAAGGACAAGGAGGTGATTATGAGGCTGGGACAATGATTAACTAGAGTGGGACCAATGGTCACAAAGAGTAAAATGTGTGCTAAAGTACAAGTCAACACCCCGCTCTAAGATATGAGAGAGGGAGGCTTGAAACACAACTTTATGATTTTAAGAGTTATAGTACCAACATTTATTCAAGCTTAACTACAAAAAAATACAAATGGAAGCAAACTAAAAATAGTGAATTGAAATGTAAGCAAACTTTCTGATACTCATAAAGAAAACTATCTACAATGACATTAAAATAACCATTAATACACAAGAGAGACTAAGGCCAATGCATTGGGCCCTAACCCACAAGCCTAGCCCTTTCAAGCTAGATCAGTGAAGGAAAATATGAATACTCATCTTATTGCAGAAAATAGTCTCATTACATAATCATAAAGTCTCAAAAACCTATTACAAGAGTTGAGAGTCTATTAGCTTCCTTCAAATTTTGAATCCTAATGGGCTATTTCTCAACCCTATTTAACCTAGAGGGTAACTACCAACAGCTCCCTAAAATTTAGGGGATTTGTCCTCTTTGACTGCAAGAGAAGTGGAGCTTTGGTGCACTTGACCTCCCACTTGCTTGACTTGCTTTGATTTCGAGTTGTTGGAGGGAATCTCAAGGATCCCTTGGATTTCTTTTGGAGTTAAGGAGGCAGTGAATCGTCCTATAATATCTTCGTGTTTCCTACTTCCAAGATTTAATTGAGAAATATTCATCAGAATTGCAATATCTTTGTGATTATCCTGCATTTAACTCATGTTAGGCATTCGATGTATGAAAAGCCTTAATCACCATCTACAATATCAACATAAGACCATAATATAATTTAAATGTGATAAATAGAGACTTAGTAAGGCTAAAAAGGTGACAATTAACGAATCCAATTATACCTAATGATGGAGTTCATCACATACTACAAACTCGTTTTCTGGATAATCGAAATTTAACACTAGAGGATGTTTCAACAACTACTTTAATTTCTCAAAACTGGTTGCACATTCCTCTGTCCATTCAAACTTCTTACCTTTCCTTTGAAATGATGTGATAGGATAAGAAATATGCATGAATTTCTTGATGAGTTGTTACCTCCCTTAAATACTAATGTAGTCCCTTATTATTATTTTTAGTGTAGCCCCCTTTTTGTTATTGTTTTTCCCATGTAGTCCCAATATTTTTATTATTGTGCCCCATAGAATCATTGTTGTTACTCTTGTGCCCTTACATTATTATTGTTATTTAGACACTGATTATCTTGTGACATCTTAGTCTCCTATATATAAAAGGTAGGTTTCGTCATTTCGATCATCAAAGAGTTGTTCATTTGTGTAATTTAAAGTTGGTTTCCCCTTCGAAGAGGTTGATTTCTAAGTCATTGATCTATCATTTCTTCAATTTTTTGAATTGGTTGCAAAACATTTTCTATCAGAGCTTTTGATTCTATGAACATGTCATCTAGAAATTTCCGCAATAATTCTTTTTTTGCGAGGCTTAAAAAAATAAAATTGAAACCACATGGAGATGAAATACTGGTGAACCTCGTGTATGAATTTTAGATCTTGGCTAGCTATATTTTAAGAGATATGAGCCGAGGAAGTTAGGGTTTTTGTAGGATCAATAATTTCATATCAAACCAATGACCAAGGGAAAAGCATCATAAATTTTGTTTCAAACATTGGATTTTAATTATATAAAAAGTGGCCAAAAGTGAATGGACTATAGTCTCTTTTGCATCAATTTTAGGGCCATGTGTCAAAACAATGACCAATGGCACCTTCTACAAGATTTATCTAGTGAACCAATACATAATTAGGTAATTCCGAGTATATCGAGACTAACATTATCTTGAAGAATCCAAATTAGGTATGGCCTCTGGAATTGGAAAGAAGGCTCAAAGGGTTACTATAGGAGCTGATTTCAAATGTTGAGGATCCGAAATCATAGAGATACATCAAGTTCAATACCGTGCTCCTCAAAAGAAATTAAAAGGTGTATATTTTTTTTTTAATTTCATAAATTTTGTTTGAAAAATATGTTTGAAGTGATTCCAAGGGAAAATTGAAGCATTGATAGAATTGAAGCAATTTATTCCTCCCAAAAATAATTCCACACCCATTAAGGCCTTAGAAATCTCTACTATGATACATGAAGAGGAAGAAGTGCAATATGATATATCACAATTACGAGACCAAGTGCAATAAATTTCACTCTCGTAAAGAGTAAACAAAATTAAATGGAAGTTAAGATGGATGGTTTGATGAAATACATGGATGGTTTAAAGAATGGCATGGAATCTAATATCGATGGTATAGAAGAAATACTAAAAGGAAACAAGGAATACATGAAGAATGGTCTAAAAGCAAACATGCAAGGTTTGAAGGAAGGTTTGACAAAGTTTATACAAGAAATGATTCCTAATGGTGAAAAGGTAGTAGGTTAAACTCATGATGAGAAACAAATATATGTTAATCAAGATTTCATAAACTCTAATATTGGCTTTAATGCCCACCATATTCCAAAGACCTATATGATCAATTTTGATGGCAAGGTTCTGGTAACATGGATACTACAAATCGAGAAATATTTGGATCTCCATAATTTGAAAAACACACAAAAGTTATGTATTGAAAATTTATATTTAGAACCCAATCAGTTTTTATGTTTTTAATGGTTTTTTTCTTGTAAGCCACTTTCCCCTTGGGTATTTTTTCCAGAGTAAATGATAACACATTATAAGGATAAAAAGAAAAACACCTTCTTTAGCTAATTGATAAATCTGAAACAAAACGTTTCAATGGTGGAACAAATTGAAGACTTACAAAAATTGAATATAAGGGTAAATTATATTCCAGAGGATCACAGGATTGTTGTCTTCATAATGAATTTAAAGGAAAAAATATAACATGAGATTCTCCTTTGGGAACCTAATTCATTGGAAAATGCATTTAGGTTGCCAAGAAAAAATGAAAGAAAAATTATGGCAACGAGGAATCCTACCACTCACAACTATAAATATGGAAGTGTTACTTCTCCTAGCCTTCCACCACCTACAAGGTTGACACCACAACATTGGAAGAAAAGGAGCAAAATGGATTTGTTATAGTTGTGGTAGAAAATACACTGAAGGTCATAAGTGTTCTGAGAATAAATTATTTACATAGATAGTGAAGAGGAGGAAGAAAAGGAACATGAAACTTCAGAATAAGAGGATATACACTAGGAAATGACCCTATAGAAAGAATAAATTAATCTCACCATATATTGTAATGAACTGGAGAGAATTACCACTCCTCAAACTCTCAAGATATAAGGACATATCAAGAATGAAAAGCTAATAGTGTTCACTGATTCATGTAATACCCATAATTTTATTCATTGTAAGATAGCCAAGGAATTGGATTTCTTCTTATATTCAACACCAGAGTGTCAAGTGATAGTTGCAAATGGAGGAACAATAAATTTATATGGAAAGTGCCATAATATTAAGCTAAAAATGGGGGAATATGTATTGAATAACCCAATGTTTTCCATTCCAATAGGTGGTGTTGATGTTGTACTAGGATTTCAATGGTTACAATATTTGGGTACTATAGCTTTTAATTTTCAATAACTTTTCTCGATATTTTTTTTTGAGAAGGAAAAGAATTTGAATTAAGGGGTGTCACAAGGAAACCAAGAAATATTGTCAACTATAATGGCATGAAAAATATTCTAAAGAAATAACAACGATACGTAATTCAACAATTATGCTTCCTAGAGTTTCAAACATCCAAATCATTTATTTCTCCATATCTCCAAAATTTCTTGGACAAACATTCCAAGGTATTTGAGACTCTAAAAGGCCTCCCACCTGTTCATGATCATGATCATGCTACTCACTTGATTGTAGAAATTTTCTTCCAAACATAATTCCTTAAATATATACTTACGCCCAAAAGGTAAAAAATGAACATATGATTGTACAAATTATAGAGGTCGGTATAATTCGACCTAGTCAAAGTTATTTCCCTGCTTCGGTAGTATTGGTGCCCAAGAAGTATTGATCGTGGCACATGTGTATGGATTATAGGGAGCTCAAAAAACTAACTATTAGAGATAATTTTTCCATTTCTATCATTGATGAATTATTGGATGAATTACATAGAGAAATTTACTTCACAAAGTTGGATATTCGTTCAAGATATCATCAAATTAGAATGAATATTGAAGGCATTCTGAAAAGAGAATTTAGAATCCGAGAGGGTCATTATGAATTTTTGGTCATGCATTTTTTCCTTACCAATAGACCTTCTACATTTCAAGGGTTGACGAATTCCATTTTGAAACCCTTCCTTAGAAAATTTTTGTTATTATTTTTTGATGATATACTAATATACAACAAGTCTTGGAAATATCATGTTCAACAAGTTGATAGGGTGCTCCAACTATTGGAGGAGAAAAAATTATTTGAAAAACCTCCAAATGTTTCTTTAGAGTACAAGAGGTGGAATATCTAGGTCATATTGTATCTCATGAGAGTGTTAAGGTAGACCCTAACAAAATTAAATCCACTAAGAAATGGAAAATTCCCACGACCATGAAGCTTATGTGAGGATTTCTCTGGTTAACAGGGTAATATCACAAGTTTGTTATAAATTATGGGAGAATAGTAGCACCTCTAACAACATTACTGAAGAAAGATGCATTTTCTTGGACTCAAAAATCAACTAAGGTCTTTGAACATCGTAAAGAGGCAATGTGCCAAGCACCGGTCTTAGCTATGCCAGACTTCACAAAATACTTTATTGTGCAATGTGACGCCTCAGGAAATGTAGTTGGTGTTGTTTTAATGCAAGAAGGAAGATCCATTGCTTTTGAAAGTGATCCAATCAAAGGAAATTATTTACAGAAACCTATTTATGAGAAGGAAATATTGGCAATACTACATGCACTAAAGAAATGGTGGCCTTACCTAATGGGAAGACACTTCAAGGTAAAAAAAAAAAAAAATCATAATAGTCTTAAATACTTTTTGGAACAAATACTATCTTCAAAAGAGAAGCAAAAATGGGTCACAAAGATGTTCGGTTATGACTTTGAAATCATCTAGAAAAAAGGGAAGATAAATGTTGTTACAGATGCACTCTCAAGAAAGGATGAGGATGTGGAAGCATTCCTTTGTTCCATTTATATTCTCAAATCATATTGGATAACCGAAGCAAGGTAAGAATGAAAGAATGACGAAGAAGTGTGGACACTCATTCAAAAGTTGCAGGCAGATACCAATACATGTTATACATTTAGATGGAAAAATTATTCATTTTGGTACAAATATCGCTTAAATATTTGTAATAATTCCCAACTTAAAAAAAATATTCTTTTGGAATTGCACACCTCTCCCTAAAGAGGACACTCAGGATTTATAAAAACTTACCATGGGGTCAAGAAATGTTTTTTGGGGGATGGCCTTAAATATGATATTCAAGAATTTGTGGCAAAAATTTTGGTCTTCCAACAAAATAAAGTTGAGACAATTAAGACCCTGAGTCTGCTAAAACCTTTATCCATTCTCATTCAATGTTGGGAGGAGGTCTCATTGGATTATATCATGGTTTTACTCAAGTCCGAAGGAAAGAGTGTCATCATGGTGGGAGTTGATAGACTTACCAAGTATGCACACTTCTGTACATTGTCTCATCCATTTAAATCCGGTAGAGGCTCTACTTCATTTATGGAAAAAAATCAAAAGCTACATGGAAAGCCAAATATTTTTGTATGTGACAGAGATCCAATTTTCATTGGAAATTTTTGGACAATTTTTTTTTTTTTGGGTACTAGACTAGCTCATAACTCATCTTATCATCATCAATCTAATGGGAAAAATAAAAAATGTTTGGAAGGATATATTTTTTTCAATGTATCTGATAAACAAACACAATGAGTCAAGTGGTTACCTCTGGCTGAATGGTTCTATAGAACTTCCTTCCATATTGCATCAAAAATGACCCCATTTATGGCAATTTATGTATATGATCGATTGTCCATCACATCATTTTTAAGAGAAAATTATAAGGTTCAAGCGGTGGAAGATCACATCGAGCATCAACAAGAAATTCTCCAACTCTTAAAGGAAAACCTGAATTTGGCACAAAATCAAATGAAACAACAGGCATATCAACATCACAGTGAGAGAAGTTTTGAAGTAGGAGATTGGGTATTTTTACGGCTACAACCATACAAAAAAATGTCCCTCAAGCAAGCTAAGAAGGATAATAAATTATCGCAAAAGTACTATGGTCCTTACAAGGTGTTGCAAAAGATTGGTACAATGGCATACAAATTGGAGCTTCCTTCTTCTTCCCGAGTGCATCCAATTTTCCATGTTTCATGCTTAAAGAAGGTTATAGGTGACAAAATCCCAGTTAAAATATATTTTAGAACTTAAATGAAGGAAAAGTCATATTTTCTTACGAATCGGTCGGAAAATAAGAACTCGATAGTTACAAAATCAATGGAATTTCAAGTATCTCATCGAGTCGAAGAACTTACTCAAGCTCCTCGTAATTTTCTAATTGCTAGATTGTTTGAGATACAAAGGTACATGGTAACATCAAACCAAGCTTTGGAATCCTAGGAACTAGCCTTCCCGGATTCGGAGAGGGATCTCTCTAGTCGGTGCAAAGATGTGAACTTGTTTGCTGATTAGGGTTGATTTTAGGATAGATGTTAAGTGCAGGGTATTTTGATTTTTTTTGGTTGGGTATGATGCTCAGATGGATTTAGATAGAAAACAAGGGAGATTGTTAAGTCATTTGGAAATGGAGTCAAACAAGGTCATGAATGAGTTCATTAATCGTTTCAAGATCATTTGCAGGGCAATTTAACTTGGTTGGTGGATATTTAAGGTTGTGAAGGATCATGAGATGGACATTAAACTTGAGAACAACAAGCTAATAAAGGGCAGAAGTAGAATCCTTTATATACTTGTAAACTGAGAGATTTAGAAGACTTATAAGCATAATAAGAGATTAAAATGGTTAAGTAGCACCTAATCCATTTTATTTCAGACTGGAAGTAGATAATCAACCAAGACAACATTCAGATAAAACATAGAAAGGAAAAAACTCATTTAATCTTTCATGGGTTTTATCATTAAGAATAGGAAAAACATTTAAGTTGCACAACTAACTATAACCATAGAAGAAGATACAAACCCTAGCATCCACAGTGACAACTATGAGAGTTCCTTGAGACAATTTTAGCTAAGTAAGGCAAAGAGCATGTTTAAGACAGACTTCTTTGACAAACTATAGGCAAAGCTGCTTCAAAAGATGATTTCAAGAACAGAGTAATTCAGAGGTAACAATATGCAAGGCTAGCCATAAATCATAATTGATACTAACCGATATAAATCATTCAAGAAAATAGACAAGCCTAAAACTTATTAGAGAGAAAAGGATGAATTCTTTAACATATCATAAGCAGAAGAAAACATTTAGGCAGTGAAAGAAACACACAGATCTAAGGTGCCATCAACAAGCATATCTTAGTCTAAATTTTTTGTCCTACTGCAGCATAGATGGATGGAAAACATATCAGAAACTTAGAAAAAATTAACAAGAGAAAACTTCACCATCAACCAGGCCTATGGATCCTGCAAACATTCCTTCTCCATCAACAAGTGAATCAGATCATGCATAAGCTCCAAGACATAAATTTCTCATCAAAGGCTTCAAGGGACTATGTATTACTTTAGCATAAGTCATCAAAATCCAAAAAAATATACAAGAGACTCATGCTCTATTTATGGAGAAAATGAGGAGATGGAAACCCTAAGAGGCTTCTAGAAACCCTAATTCAGCCATAAATGTCATAAATGTGCTTAATGACCATGCAAGGCCCAACATACATAAGAGATAAGAAAATAAATGAAACACACCAAAAAATAACTCCCCAATCGAATCAAGAGTGTTTTTTCTAGGAAAACATTAAAAAACCAATTTTCCATTAAGTAGTGTCATTTTTTGACTTTTTGGCAAAAAGCTATCTCTGTGCGTAGCTCCATATCAACAAAAATTGGGGTTTGTTGCAGCTGAGTTTTGGAGCCCTTGCTGGCATCGGATTCGGGCCCGTGATGGCTTGTTGGAAATATTGAATATTATACTTTCCAAAAGTACTTTATTTGTGCTGAATATATCTAATTTACCTTCCCAAAAGACAAATCTCCCATGACTTCTCAACACGTAGCACCAGGCCTGAAAAGGAGGTAGAAATGTCATTTTTGAGGTGCATTTTGACCTTTTGAGGGGGCAAAAATGCTCCAATTGACCTGAAATTTTTTGGGTGGTACGTCTGATTTATAACTTAAAAAATGTAAACTTTGACTTTAGGATGGCCCAAAAAATATCGTGTCGCACGAGGTCTTCAGCTCATAGGGGTTTTTAGTGATGCGAGATAAGTATCAGCCAATATCCCAAGGCTATCATAAAATTTGGGCCCTCTTAGCTCTTCTAGCTCTAGGAGGGCTTGCTTCAATTTGGCATTGGTAATAATGCTCTTCCTTGCACAGTGTTTGACCATTTTTTTCTGCAAGGAAAGGCTCCTCTTCACCTCTTTGAAATATTTTTGCTCCTGTTTATAATAGTAGATGACCCTTTGTGCCCCTTCAAAATCATTTTCCCATTCTTGAAGTTGGGCATTTTTTTCTAGGAGGAGCAATTTTTTATTTATCCCTTGGTCCTCATTATCACTATCTAAATCAACAAAGAGAGGGCCTTGAGAAACCTTTTGATCCTTTTGCTTCTCCTGACTGGTGCCTTTTTCTCAACACTCTTCATTTTTTCTTTTCCTTTGTCTCAAGCTTTGGTATTTTGTGAGGAGCTGGCCCTTTGCCTTCTAGAGGCAGCAAACACACCCCTTTTCCCTCTACGATAAGTGCATGAGAGAGGGGCAATCATGGGAGTCTCAAAGGAAATGTTGTCATAATTTTGTCCTTCACTCTGCTCTTCTTTTTCTATGTCTTCCATGGACTGATTTTTTTCAAGACAGTCATGACAGCTGTCATGACTATCAGGCTTCTTTCTTGGACTGTCTTGGGCACATAGATAGTTGCATTCCTCATCTGGTTGTTCTCCTTCTTCACTCTCTTCTTCTTCACTGTTTTCATCTTCCTCATCATTGTTATCTTCCTCTTCATCATCATGTTCACTATTTTCATATTTTTGGCTACCATCACTGGTTTCATGTTTGTTTTATCCTTCATCATCTTGCTGCTCTTGGCCATTGCTGATTTCTTCTTGGACATCCTCCTCTTCATCATCATGTTCTTCATTTTCATCCTCTTCTTCTTCTTCATCTTCATCCTCTTCTTCTTCTTCATCTTAGTACTCTTCTTCTTCTTCATCAACTTCTTCTTCACTGCCCTCTTCTTGTTCATCATTATCTGTCTCATCTTCTTCCTCAGTATTGCCTCTTATTTTCCCTCCACTAGGGCTACTGTCGGCCCCTTCACTTGGTAATTTAGGGGAGGAGGTAATAGGTGAAATTGTTTGTGGAGAAGGCAGAAGGGGAGATGATGGATGTGTGGAGGTAGATGGTTTTGAAGTGGAAGGCAAGCTCTACTAGATGAAGGCATGGGAGTTTGCAAACACATCATGTGAGATCAAGGTCTCCCAAGATATACCTTGTCTCTCTAGCTGGTATAGGAAAATTATCTTGATCAGGGAGTGATGAAAGAGGCTAGGAATTTGGTGGTCATAGCTTCTCCTATTGACATCAGAGGTGATTTTATCAATACTCCGAAAGAGGTAATAAGGTAGGTTCATCATCTTGACTTCGGTAAAATGCATGAGCAACCTGATATGATATGAATAGCGCCGAGAGTATCTTCCCTCATATGTGAAAAAGCTGATAATCTACCTCATTAATGCTGCATACCTCTCTAGAAAATAAGGAAAAGGAAAAATAGCCTTGCAGTTTTGCTGATAGGTGGGTTTAAAATAAGGCCCAT
Source organism: Pinus albicaulis (assembly GCA_034641835.2). Taxonomy (NCBI): domain Eukaryota; kingdom Viridiplantae; phylum Streptophyta; class Pinopsida; order Pinales; family Pinaceae; genus Pinus; species Pinus albicaulis. The sequence continues at coordinate 226,919,502 of CM076583.1, forward strand.
AATAACCCAAATCCAATTTCTTTTGTTTGAACCAAAGCTCACCAATGTCTGGTATATCGGTTGCCTTGGAAATGATTTCAGATGAAAGCTCAAATTGGACCCCTGCTAGATTAACTTGGTGGTTTTGAAGGCTACAAGCAAACAATCTAGTTAAGTCTGGATGATATTTGAATTGCTTGACCTTCTCAAAAAAATTGTAGCACGCTACATATTGGAACTGTGAAAGGATTATAGGAGAGGAAGTAATTGGAGTGGTGTATAGGGGCTCAAGCCTTTTAGCTTTTCCTCCATGATGTTTTGGCTTGGTGGGAGTGTGACTCTCATCACCACTACTGTGACTATCTATCTCTGACATGATGGCTGGTCCAAACAACAGAAGGAACTTTGAGTTTTTCTTTAGGGTATTTGGAGTAAAATAAGTGGTGTAGGTCAAACTTTTGCAAAGAGGAGAGCTAAGGTGTGGATAGCTTTCAAATCTTGTACTTGGTGGTAGAGGTCAGGCTTATAGTCACTCAATCCCCTCCCTGTATAAAAATCCAATTCTTCTTATAAACCCTAGTTCAAAGGCATACCAATTTATTTTTGCATAGTCTAGGGTTTTGGTCAATTCTAACCATAGATGACCTCTCTGATAAATAATATTTTGGAGAAGGAAAAAAGGTCAACCAACCTTGTATTAACTATCAAAAGATTTTTAGAGGCCGAAAAACTTGATTTTGAAAGTCTTTGGAAAATTTTTTGAAGTGCTACCAGGGGCACAACATCAGCGCGTAGTGCTGGGCCGGTCGGGCCATCGGGGTGTAGCGCCTGGTGGAAAAGGTAGTCTCCGAGTGCCGGTGGTTATTTCTAGGCTTTTGCACAGCGCCCACCTACGAGGGTGCAGGTAAGTGTAATATTACATTTCCCGCCTCACAGCTATGCGTAGTGCCAAAGGCTAGGGGCGTAGCGTTGTGCTCAGCGCGTAGCACCTGCTAAATTTTCACAGTTTGCCCGGAAACCAAAATAATTTATTCTCAACAGCTTCTTCTTCTCAGAAATGGGCAAGTGATGCATGGGGAAGGTGCAATTGGTTTTTATACTTGATTTGAAAAGTAAATTAAAATACCAAACCCACTTTTGTAAAGTTTGTGTCTCCTATATTTTGGTGTGAATTTTGACTAATGTTTGCTGTGAACACACTTTAGCATTTTTCGAAAAAAAAAATTATTTATGCCTTTGGCAATATTTTTATAGAAAAATATTTTTGGCACGGAGGCCCTTTGTTGGGAGCCTATCGTTGAGATGTAGAAATAGAGGTCACATTTTGCCTTTTTAGGCGTGTCTTGACAATAATTTATACCCCAACTTTTTACTTCAAAAGCTCTATTTCTCTACCCTTTGACAAAATGGTCTTCTTTAACCTGATACGCTTTGTCTTTCTTCTTTCTGTGGAGGTGAAGCAGTGCTATTTTGGAAAAAATCTTAAGGAGGAGGCTTATGTCCTTCAAATCTCTGAGATGGTTCTTTGCTTGTCATCAATGTTTTGTTAATCGACCAAAACAAACCCTGATACTCTTTTACCTATAGGCCTGTTGTTTTTATATTTTTTATGTCTATCTCCTTGTGATAATTATATCCTATTACCTTTCCTCCTCTTGTTGCTGGTGGTCACCTTGGCTATTCTTTAAAAAATGTGAACAAGGGTAGTTGTCCCTTGTAGTGTTTCTTCTCTAAGCCAAGGAGGCCCCTTTGAATGCAACCTCTTTATGCAGGAAGGCATAACTTGTTGGGATCAAAATCCATCCTATGACTTAGTGAAACCTTTGGTGACCTAATGGGGCCCTTTGGACTTGGATTTTGGACAGGGATCTAGACTTAGGAATCACCAAGTATAATATAGGACCTGTGATAAGCTTAGTGTCTTGTGAAGACCTAAGATCTAGGATACTTGATTATCCAGAGGGTCTGTAGAGACAATCAGTGTCTGAGAATATTATGGAACAGTTAGCAATATTATTTGATTGGTAGGTTTGAATAATAGTAGGGAATCTCGTAGATAAGAAAAACAAAGGATTTGGGCCCAAAAAGGCAAGACATGTTAAAAAATGGGTGACAGTTGCAGTTAAGATAAATGGCTTGAACCTAGGATGGGTCTTCCAGGAGTGGTGGGCTAGTGAATACTAGATAGGAAGATGAAAATAGGAAATTTTTATCTCAGAATAATGAAGGCAGTGAGATTTTGAGAACTCACAATATTTATGAATTTTGTTTCTATAAATCTAGGGACACTACTTAGTGATCTTTGGATAGTGAAAAATATAGATGACTAATAGTGGTTCCACTTGGGCAGGGCAGTTCCTTCTCAAGAGGTGTCGATAACTTCAGATTTTCTGGCTTTTTGGAGGCTAGTGCCTCATCCATTGGGCAGATTTTACCTCCTTCACTTGCTGATGCTTGCTTGAAGATGTAATATTAGTAATCTGAAAAAACATGATTAACATCAACATCATCTCTGCCTACCCAACCTACTTTCCTAACATTTTTTCTTCCTTGGGTGCATTTGAACTAGAAAACCCTTGAAGTTTTTTTTCTTTTTGGAAACAAAAATCAAATTATCTAATTGTACCGTTATTTCTTCCAAGAGTTCAGATTATGCTAGTGAGCTCTTCTTATTCTCTACCTAGACTATTAATTTGTCAATATTGATCCATTTGGAAAACCTTATTCACTAATCATAAAAACAAAAATTGAAAAAACATATACAGATCAGGATTAAGCAGCCTGATTTGCTATGATCTATGGCATTATGTACAAGCAGCACATAGAATTTATTAGCAGAAAAAATAAAACAAAATACTAAAGGTTTAAGATTTTATAGCATAATAAACATCCTTCTTTCTTCCATTGGATTGGGTTTTAATCTTTTTAGAGCCATTGTTCTTCTATCCTAATCTATTCTTTTTGGTAAGCCAAGATTGAATGATCTCCTGACCAGTCCGTCCTTTCACTAGCTTGTCAGCAAAAATAAATTTAAATATGTTTCAGTCATGATTTAGGTTGGATAACTAAACAGGACTTCTCTTTTTTTAAAAACAAGTAGTGGTATTTAGACTTGCACACTTTTAGCAACATCATTTTTTGGTATTGGGCTGTACCTATCTTTCAACTCCTACCCTCTCTTTCCCCTTTTCTATTTTTTTTAGGGTTTTCTATCTTTACATCCTTCCATCAAACAAAGGTCCCAAAAAAATTTCCCGTGCCATTGCCCCGGACCCCGAACAGGGGGTCTTCTGCCCCGCCTCTGACACCCCCGTGCATGACTAGTCATGGAAAGAATATAACACATACCCAACAAAACCACTAAGGTGGTTTAGGAAGGTCTTGAAATCATGGGTTAGGGGTTCATGGTGTCTGGATGGTTTTGGCAGGTCTTGATGAGGTGGATGATGATTTTTGGGCTTAAGGAGAGGCCCACTAGTGACATTGTAGGTGCTGTTATACGTTTCCTATAGTGCTACTGGAAAGTCTTGAATTTCTGCGGGAAACCGTGTGAGGGAAATTTGACGCAAAAAATGGTGGAGAAAAGCATAAGGGAGGTGGAATGAAGGCATATTTGGATGAGTGGAGGGTGGAAAACCCATTGGACAAGCTTAGAACCGTTTTAGAAGCTCCTCTTGCACTAGTACGGTTGCTCACGAGCATACCTTCCCCATAGGCCAAATTTTCTCTTTAGTTTATTATTTCTTGGAAATGATAGTTAGGTTGTTGTAGTGTCATGAACATATCTAGAATATTTATTTATATTTATTTTTGAATGCTAGAGCAGGTTTTATTTCCAAATTAAACTCATCTTTTCCATTTCCTTCATCATGGATTTGCTAATGTTTTCTGAATCAACAGGTAGTTTTCTTGCAGGCTCAGGTAGCACAACAAAGGAGGACTTCACCAGCATACTCCAGGAGAGTGAACACACCAGACAAGGCACCTGAGGACCTCCATGCAGCACTTGAAACAAGAAAATACAAATAAAAGGTTAAGCAGTTCAATCATAAAACAAGCAGCTCACTCAGAAAACAAGTTTCTCACTCAGAAAATAAACAAAAAATAAAAATACAACAAGAATAAGATAATGTCTACAACCCTAAACTCTGGCTCTTTGCACCATATTATTATGCAACACACCAGCACTAGGTAGGCTTAGGTTCGCCTCTCTCTATGCACTCATAATGACCAAAATAGTTTAATTTCGAGTTTTAGAGAATTGAAAGGAAAAAAAGGTTGTCAGTTAACTGTGCCACCTTCGTAAAGTTAAATTGAATGAAAATTAAAAGGTACATGCCACCAGGGCAAGTCAAATCAGTGAACAAGGAGTGAACAAGGACAAGGAGGTGATTATGAGGCTGGGACAATGATTAACTAGAGTGGGACCAATGGTCTCAAAGAGTAAAATGTGTGCTAAAGTACAAGTCAACACCCCGCTCTAAGATATGAGAGAGGGAGGCTTGAAACACAACTTTATGAGTTTAAGAGTTATAGTACCAACATTTATTCAAGCTTAACTACAAAAAAATACAAATGGAAGAAAACTAAAAATAGTCAATTGAAATGTAAGCAAACTATCTAATACTGATAAAGAAAACTAGCTACAATGACATTAAAATAACCATGAATACACAAGAGAGACTAAGTCCAATGCATTGGGCCCCAACCCACAAGCCTAGCCCTTTGAAACTAGATCAGTGAAGGAAAATATGAATACTCATCTTATTGCAGAAAATAGTCTCATTACATAATCATAAAGTCTCGAAAACCTATTACAAGAGTTGAGAGTCTATTAGCTTCCTTCAAATTTTGAAGCCTAATGGGATATTTCTCAACCCTATTTAACCTAGAGGGTAACTACCAACAGCTCCCTAAAATGTAGGTGAGTTGTCCTCTTTGACTGCAAGAGAAGTGGAGCTTTGGTGCACTTGACCTCCCACTTGCTTGACTTGCTTTGATTTCGAGTTTTTGGAGGGAATCTCAAGGATCCCTTGGATTGATTTGGGAGTTAAGGAGGTAGTAAATCACCCTATAATCTCTCCGTGTTGCCTAATCCAAGATTTAATTGAAAAATATTCATCAAAATTTCAATATCTTTGTGATTATCCTGCATTTAACTCATGTTAGGCATTCGATGTATGACAAGCCTTAATCACCATCTACAATAGCAACATAAGACCATAGTATAATTTAAATGTGATAAAGAGAGACTTAGTAAGGCTAAAAAGGTGATAATTAACCAATAAAATTATACCTAATGATGGAGCTCATCACATACCACAAACCCTTTTTCTGGATAATCGATATTTAACACTAGAGCATATTTCAACAACTGCTTTAACTTCTCAAAACTGGCTGCACATTCCTCTGTCCATTCAAAATTTTTATCTTTCCTTTGCAATGATGTGATAGGATAAGAAACCTGCGAGAATTTCTTGATCAGTTGTTATGTCCCATTAATAGTAATGTAGCTGCTTATTATTATTATTAATGTAGCCCCCTTATTGTTATTGATTTTCCCATGTAATCCCAATATGTTTATTATTGTACCCCATAGAATGCCTGTTGCTATTGTTGTGCCCTTACATTATTATTGCTATTTAGATTCTGATTATATTGTGACCTCTTAGTCTCCTATATAAAAAAATTAGGTTTCATCATTTGGATCATCAAATAATTGTTCATTTATATAATTTAAAGGTGGTTTCCCCCTCGAAGAGGTTGATTTCTAAGTCGTTGATATATATGTTTTTCTATTTTTTAAGTTTCTTGCATAACATTTGATATTAGAGCTTTGGATTCTATGGTTTCGCTTCTTCCAACATGTCATCTAGAAATTTCCGCAATAATTCTTTTTTTACGAAGCTTAAAAAAATAAAATTGAAACCACATGGAGTTGAAATATTGGTGAACCTCGTGTATGAATTTAAGATCTTGGTTCACTATATTTTAAGAGATATGATCTAAGGAAGTTAGGGTTTTTGTAGGATCCATAATTTCATATCAAACCAATGACCGAGGGAAAAACATCATAAATTTCATTTCAGACATTAGATTTTAATTCTATAATAACTGGCCAAAAGTGACCGGAATATACTCTCTTTTGTATTACTTTTAGGGCCATGTGTCAACAAAGTGTCTAGTGGCACCTTGTACAAGATTTCTCTAGTGAACCAATCCATAATGAAGTAATTCCGGGTATATCGAGACTAACCTAATCTTGAAGAATCCAAATTAAGTATGACCTGTGGAATTCGAAAGAAGACTTAGAGGGCTACTATAAGAAGCCATTTCAAATATTTAGGCTCCGAAATCATAGATATATGTTAGTATGAATTCTTTGTCGAAGCGTACGAAAAAGAACCACTTTAGCTACGCATAACTAATAGCCCTAACAACAATAGAGGCTGCAAAACATCTTCAGATCTGCAATTAGTAGTTAAAGTGTTGCAACAAACAGATCTATAAATGGAAAGACATTAGGCAGAAAAGTAAATAATTTGCTCCATGCATCCAACAGACAAGACAAGAACACGATTTTTTGAATGAATTTTTATATTACAGGGCACCTGGGAGGAAACAAGAAGGTGTATCCAGATCTCCTCAATGGGATGGGTTCTTTGTAGTCCTCAGCACTTCAGATCTAAGCTTTCTCTCTCTTGTAGATGTAGAAAACCCAATGTAGAAGGTAGATCTCAATGGGAGCAAAATGGCGGAAAAATGAGACCAAGTGTATAGATCCAGAGTGATCTAATAGGCAACAAAAGGTGAAGAATGAAGGGGAAAACCCTCCTATTTATAACAAAATATTGGGTCATTCTAGATCTTGGTGCATGATTAAAATAATGTTAAACAAATCTAGATCCACCTCTATGGAATATTTTATTATTATTTGTTGGAGGGAAAGGGACTTTGACTTGGGTCAAAATCCCTTGATTAGTGAAGAATAAATAAATAAATGATTTGTTTATCCTTTTAAGGAAGTGGTTGAGATATAATCAAATAAATAATGATTTATTTAATTAATAGTGGTTGATTTGGTCATATTTAACAAGGAATATTATTTAAATAATTATTCCTGGAAAATAATAAGATAACTATGGGTGTATCTCATTAATTTCTTTGTTTTTGGGTTAAACATGACTGGGAATAATAATTAAATTATGGTTTAATTAATTATTCCTTTTGGGGCTTCCTAATTAACATAGTGAAAGTAGTTTTACTTGGGGTAAAACTTGTCTTACATGGTGTACTTGGGTCCATCTAATGATGAAAGGTTAGATGACCAAAAAATGGTGTAACAATATACATTAGGGTCAATACTGCACTCCTGAAAAGAAATCAAAAGGTGTATATTGTTTTTTAAAATTTCATAACATTTGTTTACAAAATAATTTTGAAGTCACTCCAAGGGAAAATTGAAGCATTGATAGCATTGACGCAATTTATTCCTCCCAAAAATAATTCCACACCCATTAAGGCCTCAGAAATCTCTACTATGATACATGAAGAGGAAGAAGTGCAATATGATATATCACAATTACGAGATCAAGTGCAACAAATTTCACTCTGACAAAGAGTAACCAAAAATTAAATGGAAGCTAATATGGATGGTTTAATGAAATACATGGATGGTTTAAATAATGGCATGGAATCTAAGATCGATGGTATAGAAGAAAATCTAAAAGGAAACAAGGAATACATGAAGAATGGTCTAAAAGCAGACATGGAAGGTTTGAAGGAAGGTTTGACAAAGTTTATACAAGAAATGGTTCGTAATGGCGAAAAGGTAGTAGATGAGACTCATGATGAGAAAAAAATAAATGCTAATCAAGATTTCATAAAATCTAATGTTTGATTTCATGCCCACCATATTCCAAATACCGATATGATCAATTTTGATGGTAAGGATCTATTAACATGGATACTACAGATGGAGAAATATTTTGATCCTCATAATGTGAAAAACACACAAAAGGTATCCATTGAAACTTTACGTTTAGAACTCAATCAGTTTGTATGGTTTTAATGGATTTTTTCTCATAATGCACTTGTCACTTGGTCAATTTTTACGGATTAAATGATAGCATGTTATCAGGATACAAAGAAAAACACGTTCTTTATCTAATTCATAAATAAAAAACTAAAGGTTTCAATGGTGGAACACATTGAGGACTTACAAAAATTGAATATAAGGTTGAATTATATTCCAAAGGATGATAGGATTGTTGTTTTCATAGGGAATTTAAAGGAAAACATCCAAAATGAGGTTTTCCTTTGGGAACTTGATTCACTGGATAAGGCTTTCGGGTTGCCAAGAAAAAATGAAAGAGGAATTATGGAAATGAGGAAGCCTACCACTCACAACTATAAACATGGAAGTGTTACTTCTCCTAGGCTTCCACAACCTACAAGGTTGACACCACAACATTGGAAGTAAAAGAGAAAAAGGGCCTTTTTATATTTGTGATAGAAAATACACTGAAGGTCATAAGTGTCCCGATAACAAATTATTTGACATAGATTGTGAAGAGGAGGAAGAAAAGGAACAAGAAACTTTAAAATAAGATGATATACACTAGGAAATTCCTATAGAAAGAAGAAATTAATCTCACCATATATTGTAATGCATTGGTGGGAATTACCACTCCTAAAACTCTCAATATATGAGGACATATCACGAATGAAAAGGTAATAGTGTTGATTGATTCATGTATTACCCATAATTTTATTCATTTTAAGATAGCCAAGGAATTGGATTTCTTATTATATCTAGCACCAGAGTGTCAAGTGATAGTTGCTAATGGAGGAATTATAAATTTCTATAGAAAGTTCCATAATATCAAGATAACCATGGGGGAATATGTATTGAGTATCCCAATGTTTTCCATTCCAATGGGTGGTGTAGATGTTGTACTAGGAGTTCAATGGTTACATTATTTGGGTATGATAGCTTTTAATTTTCAAGAACTTTTCTTGATATTATTTTTGGAAGGAAAGGAATTTAAATTAAGCGGTGTCACAAGGAAACCAAGAAATATTGTCAACTCTAATGGCATGAAAAATATTCTAAAGAAATAACAACGAGATGTAATTGCACAATTATGCTCACTAGAGTCTCAAACATCGAAATCATCTATTTATCCATATCTCCAAAAATTCTTGGATCATCATTCCAAGCTATTTGAGACTCTAAAATGCCTCCCACCTATTCATGATCATGATCATGCTATTCATTTGATTCCATAATTTTTTATTCCAAACATAAGGCCTTAAATATATACTTATGCCGAAAAGAGCGAAATTTAACGTACGATTGCAGAAATTCTAGAGGTCGGTATAATTAAACCTAATCAAAGTTATTTATCTACTCTGGTAGTATTGGTGCACAATAAGGATGGATCATGGCAAATGTGTACTGATTATAGAGAGCTCAAAAAACTCACTATTAAAGATGATTTTTCCATTCCTATCACTAATGAATTATTTGATGAATTACATGGAGCAATTTACTTCACTCGATTGGATCTTCGTTCAGGATATCATCAAATTAGAATGAATATTGAAGACATTCTTAAAAGGAGCATTTGGAATCCGTGAGGGTCATTATGAATTTTTGGTCATGCATTTTGGCCTTACCAATGCACCTTCTACATTTCAAGGGTTGATGAATTCCATTTTCAAACCCTTCCTTAGAAATGTTGTGTTAGTATTTTTTGATGATACACTAATCTACAAGAAGTCTTGGAAAGACCATGTTGAACATGTTGATAGGGTGCTCCGACTATTGGAGGAGAAACAATTATATGCAAAAACCTCCCAATGTTTCTTTGGAGTACAAGAGGTGGAATATCTGGGTCATATTGTATCTCATGAGGGTGTTATGGTAGACCCTAAAAAAATTAAAGCCATTAAGAAATGGAAAATTCCCACAACCATAAAGCATATATGAGGAATTCTCTCGTCAATGGGGTATTATCACAATTTTGTTATAAATTATGGGAGAATAGTAGCACCTCTTATAACATTACTAAAGAAAGATGCATTTTCTTGGACTCGAAAAGAAACTAAGGCCTTTGAATGTCGTAAAGAGGCAATGTGCCAAGCACTGGTCTTAGTTGGGCTAGACTTCACAAAAACCTTTATTGTGCAATGTGATGCCTCACAAAATGGAATGGGTGTTTTTTTACCGCAAGAAGGAAGATCCATTTCTCTTGAAAGTCGTCCAATCAAAAGAAATTATTTAAATTAAACTATTTATGAGAAGGAAATGTTGGCAATTCTAAATGCACTAACGAAATGGCGACCTTACCTAATGGGAAGACACTTCAAGGTAAAAAAAAATCATGATATTCTTAAATACTTTTTGGAACAATGAATATATTCAGAAGAGAAGCAAAAATGGGTCACAAAGATGTTCGGTTATGAATTTTAAATAATCTAGAAAAAAGGGAAGATAGATGTTGTTACAGATGCACTCTGAACAAAGGATGAGGATGTGGAAGCATTTCTTTGTTCCATTTCTATTATCCAATCAGATTGGATAACTGAAGCAAGGTAGGAATGGAAGAATGATGAAGAAGTGTGGACACTCATTGAAAAGTTGTAGCAAGATACTAGTACATGTTATACATTTAGATGTAAAAATTATTCATTATGGTATAAATATCGCTTATATATTTGTAATAATTACCAACTAAAAAAAAATATTATTTAGGAATTGAATACCTCTCACCCTGACATTCTGCTGACTGTATGAGCTCATTCACACTCATACTTACCTCCTTTGCAAGTCTTACAACCTTTGTTCCTCATTCCAAGCCTCGGAACTGGAAGAAAAACCCTAAAAATCTCTGAAACTCAGGGTACGCAGGTAACATGAGACCTTCTTTTCCTGTGTCAAGCTTGTTAAAAAATGAAACAAATCCTCCCCTAATTGAGTCGAGTCTTTGAATAGATCTCATAAATGTTAAGTCATATATTTAGGTTAGTTTTTAGGTCGGGTATTTCATATGATCTCGTAAATGAACCTTCATTCCATCCAGCTATTAATTACCGGACATGTACTTAGTTGAATGAAATGAAGCTGGGGGGGCATGCGCTCTAGCAGTTACGCTTAGGGGGCATCAAGCACAGTTTTCTCTCTGTTTCAAGCTTTTGTAAAAATGAAACTACTCTATAGCATAGTTTTTCTCTGTTTCAAGATTTTGTAAAAATGAAACCTATCTAGAGTCAATTTTGGTTATTTTCAAGACTCGTTAAACTCATGAAAATCCCGAGATTATTTTGCTATTTTTCATTCTCGTAAAACATATGAAAATTCCGAGTTCTTTCCGCCTTTTCTTGCTCGTAAATTAAATTGAAAGTTGGCCATAGGAGTACATTTTTATCCCTTTTTCGAACTCGTTAAAATTTACAGAAAAAGCGAAACTACTGAGTATACTTTTATCACTTTTTCGGACTCTTGAAAATTACGAAAAAGAAAAAACTTGGAGTTCTCTTTTAAGCCCTTTTCAGACTCTCTAAAAATGAAAAGATTGCCGAGTACTTGACTATTCAAACTCATTAAAGTAAATGAATAATCGTCCCTTCAGTATAAGTTTACCCCTTTTACGGACTGAAATGGACTATTTACGAAAAAGGTATACGTTGACTAATTACGATCAATAGAGTTCTCTCCCGCATTATTTTATCCTTTTTCGGGCTCGAGAGACTAAATTTACGAAAAAGTACACCCATGGAGTTTTCTTAAGTTTTTTCTTCTGACTCCCTAAAATTGAAAAACACCGAGTTTCTCCTATACTAGACTCGTTAAAACTTAACAGTAAAGGACCTCTTCAATTTTAAAAACAGGAACGAACCACTCCTTCTTAGGGTTCAAATTTTAAACTAAGTTGGACTCATCCGAAGGATGAGCTTATAAACAAGCAAATGTTATCCTCCTCAAGCTTGTCAAAAATAAAGAGGTACTTGCCAGAAATGGTGGGGGAAAAGAGAGAAAAATGAACCTGTTTGTTACATTTTGATTATTAGGAAAACCAGTTAACCACTCTTGAACACGAGACTTTTTTGTCCACCTGGGTTGGGAAAATCCTTTGCCTAACAGTTAATCAAGCCACATTGAAAGTCTTCAGCCGGTTTCTGGGTATTAGCTTTGGGTCAATTGCTACCAAGCCATCTGCAGTGTCGTTATGTGTTCAAGAGGACAGTTCAAATAAACCATTCATCTGCAAAATATTTGTCATCCATTTTGACCATCCCTGAGTCAGTCCTTGGCAATATATTTTCAAAACTTGATTTATGATTTCGTGTTCTGGGCTTGCCTACAACAGATTTCTTTCTATCGAAGACAGCTTATTATCTAGGAAGTTGATCCAGAAATTGTCAGTACCTTGAAATTTGCATGCCTCAATGGCAGGTTTCTCGCCTTCAACGACAGGTTGCATCATTGACCTTCGATCGAAAGATTCCGTGACATGTTCGACTTCAGCTCATTCATTCACATTTCATGGATTGTACTGAGTACTTTGAGAGCCATTGACATTACTGGTGGTTTCTCTCACACTTGTTAATAGTTCGCATCATTGATTGGTAATCAAGTGGTTTCTACCATGTTCGACTTCAACACATTTATTCACATGGATAGAATCGTACTAGTTCGAGATGCGGAAATCAAGACCCTGGATCTAGTTTCTACCATCCAGGCTGCGAGGAATTTTTTTATTCATTTATACAGTGTACTATTCATAAACAGATGGCTGCGTCCATACTATGTCTACATATGTCTATACTGTTGATGTAATATTCAAAATCATTCCTGTATCAGAACAATTTAAGTTAGTTCTAGATAGTTTTGATCTGAGTATGGGAATGCCTACCTCAGTGATGATATGTATCCATATATATATTTTACATTGAATGTTTTTACAGGTTCCGACTGGGGTGTCCACAGGATGATCCTTGAAATGATAAAGTACTTCACTCTTCATATATGACAGACTTCATCTTCATTTATTCCAGACTTCGCACTTTAGGGGGCAATCTGTTACACTAAAAAATGTCACCCTGACATTCTGCTGACTGTATGAGGTCATTCACACTCATACTTACCTCCTTTGCAAGTCTTACAACCTTTGTTCCTCATTCCAAACCTCAGAACTGGAAGAAAAACCCTAAAAATCTCTGAAACTCAGGGTACGCAGGTAACATGAGACCTTCTTGCATTTTTAGCTAGGGTATGCAGGTAATGTGAAGAGAAACTGTGTTCTAGAACGCATTTTTCTACTGTAATGCCTGCGGTACCCCTGTAAAGTCAAAAAAGCGCGAAATTAAACTGAAAAAGTTGAATTTTGGTCAATTCTAGAAGGTTCTGGATGAGATTTTTTGGGGATGAGTACGCTTTAGTAAGGTGCATGTATCCCACACCTTAAGGAACTAATCCCTTGATGTGAAGAGCCTATCCCTTTGAAGGAGGATTCTATCCCTTTAAAGGTGGAATCCTAACCTCCTCATCTGCTCTATAAAAGGAGGCATTGGGTAGCCTCAAAGGTTAAGTTTTTTGGAGAAGATTTTTGAGCTGAAGTGCTGTTGAGATTTAGATTTCCTTCTGCTGAGATTTTGAGAGGAAAGATCACATACCTCTTTATGCTTCTGGAGGAAGAGTGCAAGACTTATCAAAGTAGAGGAGATTCCTGCTTCGGACCCCGGGAAGGCCTTTCGAACATCAAGGCTAAGGTTGTAAGGTTCTTCTGTATATTTTAAGATTAATACAATCAAGTTATGTTTTTCTCAATAAATTGTCGTTCGATTGTTTATTTCAATAAGTTGTCGTTTGATCATTTATTTCATAGATTCCTTGATCACTATGATAGGTATGTTTTATGATTATTTTTTATCCAGGTGCTATTGATATTTTCTTTTTTGTGATTGCAGATCAATGAAAGATGATACTTTCTTGTGACAAAAGAGCTCTTGTTGCGACGAAGGATTAATGATGCGATGGAAGCACTACGACCGCAAATAAGCATTTGGATCTAAGGTAGGATCGACACCTTCATAGCATTTATTTGTAAAATTAATATATCTAGAGAAAGACAAACTTAGTTGTTCGTTTGTTGCTAGATTGTCTTCTGACACTAGGGAGATCGGTCTTGTCCACAAGAACGATTTATCCGGCCAACAACCTCTCCCTAAGAAGGACACTCGGGATTTTAAAAACTTACAACATGGTCAAGAAAGATTTTTTTTGGGATGGCCTTAAATATGATATTCAAGAATTTGTGGCAAAATGTTTGGTCTTCCAACAAAATAAAGTTGAGACAATTAAGACCCCGAGTCTACTACAACCTTTATCCATTCCCATTTAATATTGGTTGTAGGTCCCATTGGATTATATCATAGATTTACTCAAGTCCGAAGGAAAGAGTGTCATCATGGTGGGAGTTGATAGACTTACCAAGTATGCACACTTCTGTACATTATCTCATCCATTTAAATCAAGTATAGGTTCTACTTCATTTATGGAAAATATTCAAAAGCTACATGGAAAACCAAATATTATTGTACATGAGAGAGATCCCATTTTCAACGGAAATTTTTGGACTAAATTATTTTCCTTTCTAGGTACTAAACTAGCTCATAGCTCATCTTATCATCCTCAATTCAATGGGAAAAACAGAAAAAGTTTTGGAAGGATAATTTTTTTTCAATGTATCTGATAAACAAACACAATGAGTCAAGTGGTTACCTCTGGTTGAATGGTTGTATAACACTTCCTTCCACATTGCCTAAAAAATTGCCCCATTTATGGCTCTTTATGGATATGAGCCATTGTTCATCACATCATTTTTAAGAGAAAATTATGACATTAAAGCAGTGGAAGATCACTTCAAACATCAACAACAATTTATCCAACTCTTAAAGTATAACCTAACTTTGGTGAAAAATCAAATGAAAACAGAGGAATATCAAGATCACAGTGAAATAAGTATTAATGTAGGGGAATTGGTATTTTTATAGCTACAACCATACAAACAAATGTCCCTCAATCAATATAAGGGGTATAATAAAGTATCGCAAAAGTACTATGGTAAGGACAAGCTGTTGCAAAATATTAGTACTATGACATACAAATTGGAGCTTCCTGCATCTTCTCGAGTGCACCTATTTTTCCATATTTCATGCTTAAAGAAGGTTATATGTGACAAAATCCCAGTTAAAAATATATTTCCAGAACTCAACAAGGAAGGAAAAGTCATATTATAACCTGAATCAGTCAGGAAAATAAGAACTCGATAATTACAAAATCAATCAATTTCAAAGTATCACATCAAGTCGAAGAACTTACTCAAGCTCTCCGTAATTTTCTAGATTGATTGAGATACAAATGGACATGGTAACATCAAACCAAGCTTTGGAATCCTAGGACCTAGCCTTCCTAGATTTGGAGAGGGATCTCTCTAGTAGGTCTAAAGATGTGAACTTGTTTGCTGATTAGGGTTGATTTTAGGCTAGATTTTAAGTGCAAGGTATTTTGATTGTTTTTGGTTGGGTTTGATGCTCAGATGGGTTTATATAGAAAAAAAGGAATATTTTTAAGTCATTGGGAAATGGATTCAAAGAAGGTCATGAATGAGTTCATCAATGGTTTCAAGAGAATATTAAAGGAAATTTAACTTGGTTGGTGGATCTTTAAGGTTGTGAAGGATCATGAGATGGACATTAAACTTGAGAACAACAAGCTAATAAAGGGCAGAAAAAAATTCATTTATATACTTGTAAACTGAGGGAGTTAGAAGATTTATAAGCATAGCAAGAGAGTTAAAGGCTTAAGCAAAACCCAATCCATTTGATTTTAGACTGAAAGCAGATTATCAACCAACACAACATTCAGCTAAAACATAGAAAGGCAAAAGCTTATTTAATGTTTCATGAATTTTATCATCAAGAGCGGGAAAAACATTTTATTTTCACAAGTAACTATAACCATAGAAGGAGATAAAACACTAACATCCATAGTGAAAGCTATGAAAGTTCTTTGAGACAATTTTTAGCTAAGTAAAGGCAAAGAGCATGGTTAAGATAGACTTCCTTGACAAAATATAGGCAAAGCTGCTTCAAAATATGATTTCAAGAACAGAGTACTTCAGAGGTAACAATATGTAGGGCTAACCATCAATCATAATTGATACTAACTGATATAAATCATTCAAGAAAATAGACATGCCAAAAAGTTATTAGAGAGCAAGAGATGAATTCTCTAACATATCTTAAGCAGAAGAAAACATTTAGGCAGTGAAGGAAACAAATAGATCTAAGGTGCCATCAACAAGCATATATTAGTATACCTTTTTTGTCCTACTACAACATAGATGGATGAAAAACATATGAGAAACTTAGAAAACATTAACTAGAGAAAAAATCACCATCAACCAGGCCCATGGATCCTACAAACAGTCCTTCTCCATCAACAAGTAAATCAGATCATGCATAAGCTCCAAGACATCAATTTATCATCAAAGGCTTCAAGGGAATATGTATTACTTCAGCATAACTCATCAACATCCAAAAAAATACAAAAGATACTCATGCTCTCTTTATGGAGGAAATGAGGAGGTGGAAACCCTAAGAGGCTTCTAGAAACCCTAATTCAACCATAAATGTCATAAATGTGCTTAATGACCAAGACACATAAGAGATAAGAAAATAAATCAAGCACACCAAAACATAACTCCCCAATCAAATTAGGAGTGTTTTTTCTAGGAAAATATTAAAAAACCAATTTTCCATTAATTAGTGTCATTTGTTGACTTTTTGGCAAAAAGCTATCTCTGTGTGTAGCTCCATATCAACAAAAATTGGGGTTTGTTGCAGTTGAGTTTTGGAGCCCTTTCCGGCATCGGATTCGGGCTCGTGATGGCTTATTGGAAATCTTGAAGAGTCTAATTTCCAAAAAAACTTTATTTGTGATGAATATATGCAATTTACCTTCCCAAAAGAAAAATCTCCCATGACTTCTCAACCCGTAGCGCAAGGCCTGAAAAGGAGGCAGAAAGGTCATTTTTGAGGTGCGTTTTTACATTTTGAGGGGGAAAAAATGCTCCAATTGACCTGAAATATTTTTTTTAGACTGATGGAGACATGAAAAACCCAAAAATGTAAACTTTAGCAGCTTAGGACGGCCCAAAATATATCGTAGCACTTGGGGAGCTGCGCTCATAGGGGCCAAAATTTGGAAAAAACAAAACGTTTCTAGATTTTCTTCAAAATTGGTGTGTAGACCCCTCAAGGGGTTTTAGACAGATGCTGATAAGTATCAGCCAAGATCCCAAGGCTATCATAAACTTTGGGCTTTTTTAGCTCTTCTAGCTCTAGGAGGGCTTGCTTCAATTTGGCATTGGCAATCATGCTCTTCCTTGCGTAGTGTTTGACCATTTTTTTCTGCAAGGAAGGCCCCTCTTCATCTATTTGATATGTTTGTGCTCCTGTTTATAATAGTAGATGACCCTTTGTGCCCCTTCAAAATCCTTTTCCCATTCTTGAAGTTGGGCATATTTTTCTAGGAGGAGAAATTTTGTATTTATCCCTTTGTCCTCATTATCACTATCTAAATCAACAAAGAGAGGGCCTTGAGAAACCTTTTTGATCCTTTTTCTTCTCTTGACTGGTGCCTTTTGCTCAACACTCTTCATTTTTTCTTTTCCTTTGTCTGAAACTTTGGTATTTTGTGAGGAGGTGGCCCTTTGCCTTTTAGAGGCAGCAAACACACCCCTTTTCCCTCTATGATAAGTTCATGAGAGGGGGGCAATCATGGGAGTCTCAAAGGAAATGTTGTTATAATTTTTTCCTTCACTCTGCTCTGCATTTTCTATGTCTTCCATGGACTAATTTTTTTCAAGATAGTCATGATAGCTGTCATGACTATTAGGATTCTTTACTAGACTGTCTTGGGCACATAGATAGTTTCCTTCCTCATCTGGTTGTTCTCCTTCTTCACTCTCTTCTTATTCACTTCTTTCATCTTCCTCATCATTGTTATCTTCCTCTTCATCATCATGTTCTTCATTTTCATTGTCTTCTTCTTCTTCATCTTCATCCTCTTCTTCTTCTACATCTTAGTACTCTTCTTCTTCTTCATCAACTTATTCTTCACTGCCCTCTTCTTTTTCATCATTATCTGTCTCATCTTCTTCCTCACTATTGCCTCTTATTTTCCCTCCACTAGGGCTATTGTCGGCCCCTTCACATGGTAATTTAGGGGAGGAGGTAATAGGTGAAATTATTTGTGGAGAAGGCAGAAGGGGAGATGATGGATGTGTGAAGGTAGATGGTTGTGAAGTGGAAGGCAAGCTCTTCTAGATGAAGGCCTGGGGGTTTCCAAACACATCATGTGAGATCAAGGTCTCCCAAGATATACCTTGTCTCTCTAGCTGGTATAGGACAATTATCTTGATCAGGGAGTGATGAAAGAGGCTAGGAATTTGGTGGTCATAGCTTTTCCTATTGACAGCAGATGTGATTTTATCAATACTCTGAAAGAGGTAATAAGGTAGTTTCATCATGTTGACTTTGGTAAAATGCATGAGAAACTTGATATGATATGAATAGAGCCGAGAGTATCTTCCCTCATATGTGAAAAAGCTGATAATCTGCCTCATTAATGCTGCATACCTCTCTAGAAAACAAGGAAAAGGAAAAATAGCCTTGCAGTTTTGTTGATAGGTGGGTTTAAAATAAGGCCCATAATAACCCAAATCCAATTTCTTTTGTTTGAACCAAAGCTCACCAATGTCTGGTATACCGATTTCCTTGGAAATAATTTGAGATGAAACCTCAAATTGGACCCCTACTATATTAACTTGGTGGTTTTGCAGGCTACAAGCAAACAATCTAGTTAAGTCTGGATGATATTTGACTTTCTTGACCTTCTCAAAAAAATTGTAGCATGCTACATCTTGGAAGTATGAAAGGATTATAGGAGAGGAAGAAATTGGAGTGGCGTATAGGGGCTCAAACCTTTTAGCTTTTCCTCCATGTTTTTTTAGCTTGGTGGGAGTGTGACTCTCATCACCACTAGTGTGACTATCTATCTCTGACATGATGGCTGGTCCAAACAACAGAAGGAACTTGGAGTTTTTATTTAGGGTATTTTTAGTAAAATAAGTGGTGTAGGTCAAAATTTTGCAAAGAGGAAAGCTAAGGTGAGGATAGATTTCAAAGCTTGTACTTGGTGGTAGAGGTCAGGCTTATAGTCACTCAGTCCCCTCCCTGTATAAAAAGCCAATTCTTCTTATAAACCCTAGTTCAAAGGCATAACAATTTATTTTTGCATAGTCTAGGGTTTTGGTCAATTGTAACCATGGATGACCTCTCTGATAAATAATATTTTGGAGAAGGAAAAAAGGTCAACCAACCTTGTATTAACTTTCAAAAGCTTTTTAGAGGCCGAAAAAATTGATTTGGAAAGTCTTTGGCAAAAATTTTGAAGTGCTACTAGGGGCACAATGTCAGTGCGTAGCGCAGGGCCGGTCGGGCCATTGGGGTGTAGCGCCTGGTGGAACAGGCAGTCTCCGGGTGCCGATGGTTGTTTCTAGGCTTGCACACAGTGCCCAACTACGAGGGTGTAGTGCAATGTAATCCTACATTGCTCGTCTCATCTCTATGTGTAGTGCCAGAGGCTAGGGGCGTAGCGCCGTGCTCAGTGCGTAGCACCTACTAAATATTCACAGTTTTCTCGGAAACCAAAATAATTTATTCTCAACAGCTTCTTCTTCTCAGAAATGGGAAAATTATGCATGGGGAAGGTCCAATTGGTTTTTATACTTGATTTGAAAAGTAAATTAAAAAACCAAACCCACTTTTGTAAAGTTTGTGTCTCCTATCTTTTGGTGTGAATTTTGACTAATGTTTGCTATGAACACACTTTAGCATTTTTCAAAAAACTTGTTTATTTATGCCTTTGCCAATATTTTTACAGAACAATATTTTTGGCATGGAGGACCTTTGTTGGGAGGCTATCGTTGAGATGCAGAAATAGAGGTCACATTTTGCCTTTTTAGGCCTGTCTTGACAATAATTTATACCCGAACGTTTTACTTCAAAAACTCTATTTTTCTACCCTTTGACAAAATGGTCTTCTTTAACCCGATACGCTTTGTCTTTCTTCTTTTTGTGGAGGTGAAGAAGTGCTATTTTGGAAAAATCATTAAGGAGGAGGCTTTTGTCCTTCAAATCTCTGAGATGGTTCTTTGCTTATCATCAATGTTTTGTTAATCCACCAAAACAAACCCTGATACTCTTTTACCTATAGGTCTTTTGTTTTTGTCTTGTTTGTGTCTATCTCCTTGTGATAATTATATCCTATTACCTTTCCTCGTCTTGTTTTTGGTGGTCACCTTGTCTACTCTTTAAAAAATGTGAACAAGGGTAGCTTTCCATTGTAGTGTTTCTGCTCTAAGCCAAGGAGGCCCCTTTCAATGCAACCTCTTTATGCAGGAAGGCATAAATTGTTGGGATCCAAATCCAGCCTATGACTCAGTGAAACCTTTGGTGACCTAATGGGGACCTTTGGACTTGGATTTTGGACAGGGATCTAGACTTAGGAATCACCAAGTATAAGATAGGACGTGTGATAAGATTAGTGTCTTGTGAAGACCTAAGATCTAGGATACTTGATTATCCAAAGGGTCTGTAGAGAAAATCAGTGTCTTCGAATATTATGGAACAGTTAGCAAGATTATTTGATTGGCAGGTTTGAATAATAGTAGGGAATCCTATAGATAAGAAAAACAGAGGATTTGGGCCCAAAAAGGAAAGACATGGTAAAAAATGGGTGACAGTTGGGGTGAAGATAAATGGCTTGAACCTATGATGGGTCTTCCAGGAGTGGTGGGCTAGTGAATACGAGATAGGAAGATGAAAATAGGAAATTTTTATCTCAGAATAATGAAGGTAGTGAGATTTTTAGAACTCACAATATTTATGAATTTTGTTTCTAGAAATCTAGGGACACTACTTAGTGATCTTCAGATAGTGAAAAATATAGATGAATAATAGTGGTTCCACTCGGGGAGGGTAGCTCCCTCTCAAGAGGTGTCCATAACTTCAGATTTTCTAGCTTTTTGAAGGCTACTGCCTCATCCATTGGGAAAATTTTACTTCCTTCACTTGCTGATGCTTGCTTAAAGTTGTAATATTAGTAATATGAAAAACATGATTAACATCAAAATCATCTCTGCCTACCCAACCTACTTGCCTAACGTTTTTTCTTCCTTGGGTTAATTTGAACTGGAAAACCCTTGACATTTTTTTTCTTTTTGGAAACAAAAATCAAATTATCTAATTGTACCGTTATTTCTTCCAAGAGTTCGGATTAGGTTAGTGAGCTCTTCTTATTCTCTACCTAGAATATTCATTTGTCAATATTGATCCATTTGGAAAACCTTATTCACTAATCATAAAAACAAAAATTGAAAAAACATATACAGATCAGGACTAAGCAGCCTGATTTGCTATGATCTATGGCATTATGTACAAGCTGTACATAGAATTTATTAGCAGAAAAAATAAAACAAAATACTAAAGGTTTAAGATCTGATAGCATAATAAACATCTTTCTTTCTTCCGTTGGCTCGGGTTTTAATCTTTGTAGAGCCATTTTTCTTCTATCCTAATCTATTATTTTTGGTAAGCCAAGATTGAATGATCTCCTGACCAGTCCTTCCTTTCACTATCCCGTCAGAAAAAAAAATTGAAATATGCTTCATTCATGATTTAGGTTGGATAACTGAACAGGACTTCTCTTTTTCTAAAAACAAGTAGTGGTATTTGGACTTGCACACTTTTAGCAACATCATTTTTTGGTATTGCACTGTACCTATCTTTCAACTCCTGCCCTCTCTTTCCCCTTTTCTATTTTTTTAGGGTTTTTTGTCTTTAAATCCTTCCATCAAACAAAGGTCCCAAAAAAATTTCCCATGCAATTTCCCCCGACCCAGAACAGGGGGTCTTCCGCCCCCCTTGTGACCCCCCCGCGCATGACTAGTCGTGGAAAGAATATAACACATACCCAACAAAAGCACTAAGGTGGTTTAGTAAGGTCTTTAAATCATGGGTTCAGGGTTGATGGTGTCTTGATGATTTTGGTAGGTCTTGATGAGGTGGATGATGATTTTTGGGCTTAAGGAGAGGCCCACTATTGACATTGTAGGTGCTGCTATAGGTTTCCTATAGTGCTACAGGAAAGTCTTGAATTTCTATGGGAAACCGTGTGAGGGCAATTTAAGGCAACAAATGGTGGAGAAAAGCATAGGGGAGGTGGAATGAAGGTATATTTTAATGAGTGGAGGGTGGAAAACACCTTGGACAAGCTTAGAACCTTTTTAGAAGCTCGTCTTGCACTAGTACGATTGCTCACGAGCATACCTTCTCCATAGGCAAAATTTTCTCTTTAGTTTATTATTTATTGGAAATGATACTTAGGTTGTTGTAGTGTCATGAACATATCTAGAATATTTATTTATATTTATTTTTCAATGCTAGAGTAGGTTTTATTTCCAAATTAAACTCATCTTTTCCATTTCCTTCATCATGGATTTTATAAATTTTTTTGAATGAATCGGTAGTTTTCTTACAGGCTCAGGTAGCAAAACAAGGGAGGACTTCACCAGCATACTCCAGCAGAGTGAACACACCAGCCAAGGCACCTGAGGACCTCGATGCAGCACTTGAAATAAGAAAATACAAATAAAAGGTTAAGAAGTTCAATCATAAAACAAGAAGCTCACTCAGAAAACAAGTTTCTCACTCAGAAAATAAACAAAAAATAAAAATACAACAAGAAGAAGATAATTTCTACAACCCTAAACTCTAGCTCTTTGCACCAGATTATTATGCAACACACTAGCACTAGGTAGGCTTAGGTTCGCATCTCTCTATGCACTCATAATGACCAAAATAGTTTAATTTCGAGTTTTAGAGACTTGAAAGGAAAAAAACGTGGTCAGTTAACTGGGCCACCTTCGTAAAGTTAAACTGAATGAAAATTAAAAGGTACATGCCACCTGGGAATGTCAAATCAGTGAACAAGGAGTGAAAAGGGACAAGGATGTGATTATGAGGCTGGGATAATGATTAACTAGAGTGGGACCAATGGTCTCGAAGAGTAAAATGTGTGCTAAAGTACAAGTCAACACCTCGCTCTAAGATATGAGAGAGGGAGGCTTGAAACACAACTTTATGAGTTTAAGAGTTATAGTACCAACATTTATTCAAGCTTAACTACAAAAAAATACAAATGGAAGCAAAATAAAAATAGTGAATATAAATGTAAGCAAAATATCTAATACTGATAAAGAAAACTAGCTACAATGACATTAAAATAACCATGAATACACAAGAGAGACTAAAGCCAATGCATTGGGCCCTAACCCACAAGCTTAGCCCTTTGAAACTAGATCAGTGAAGGTAAATATGAATACTCATCTTATTGCAGAAAATAGTCTCATTACATAATCATAAAGTCTCGAAAACCTATTACAAGAGTTGAGAGTCTATTAGCTTCCTTCAAATTTTGAATCCTAATGGGATATTTCTCAACCCTATTTAACCTAGAGGGTAACTACCAACAACTCCCTAAAATGTAGGTGAGTTTTCCTCTTTGACTGCTAGAGAAGTGGAGCTTTGGTGCACTTGACCTCCCACTTGCTTGACTTGTTTTGATTTTGAGTTGTTGGAGGGAATCTCAAGGATCCCTTGGATTGATTTGGGAGTTAAGGAGGCAATAAATCGCCCTATAATCTCTCCGTGTTGGCTACTCCAAGCTTTAATTGAGAAATCTTCATCATAATTGTAATATTTTTGTGATTATCCTGCATTTAACTCATGTTAGGCATTCGATGTATGACAAGCCTTAATCACCATCTACAGTAGCAACATAAGACCATAATATAACTTAAATGTGATAAAGAGAGACTTAGTAAGGCTAAAAAGGTGAAAATTAATCAATACAATTATACCTAATGATGGAGCTCATCACATACCACAAAATCCTTTTCTGGATAATCGATATTTAACACTAGAGCATATTTCAACAACTGCTTTAACTTCTAAAAACCGGTTGCACATTCCTCTGTCCATTCAAAATTTTGATCTTTCCTTTGCAATGATGTGATAGGATAAGCAACCTTCGAGAATTTCTTGATCAGTTGTTATGTCCCATTAATAGTAATGTAGCCGTTTATTATTATTATTAATGTAGCCCCCTTATTGTGATTGATTTTCCCATGTAATCCCAATATTTTTATTATTGTGCCCCATAGAATGCCTATTTCTATTGTTGTGCCCTTACATTATTATTGCTATTTAGACTCTGATTATATTGTGACCTCTTAGTCTCCTATATAAAAAAATTAGGTTTCGTCATTTGGATCATCAAAGAATTGTTCATTTGTCTAAATTAAAGGTGGTTTCCCCCTCGAAGAGGTTGATTTCTAAGTCATTGATATATTTGTTTTTCTATTTTTTAAGTTGGTTGCATAACATTTGGTATCAAAGCTTTGGATTCTATGGTTTCTCTTCTTCCAACATGTCATCTAGAAATTTCTGCAATAATTCTTTTTTTACGAAGCTTAAAAAAATAAAATTGAAACCACATGGAGTTGAAATATTGGTGAACCTCGTGTATGAATTTAAGATCTTGGTTCGCTATATTTTAAGAGATATGATCTGAGGAAGTTAGGGATTTTGTAGGATCCATAATTTCATATCAAACCGATGACCGAGGGAAAAACATTATAAATTTCGTTTCAGACATTAGATTTTAATTCTATAAAATGTGGCCAAAATTGAGTGGACTATACTCTCTTTTGTATTAATTTTAGGGCCATGTGTCAACAAAGTGACTAGTGGCACCTTGTACAAGATTGCTGTATTGAACCAATCCATAATGAGGTAATTCCAGGTATATCGAGACTAACCTTATCTTCAAGAATCCAAATTAAGTATGACCTGTGGAATTGGAAAGAAGACTTAGAGGGCTACTATAAGAAGCCATTTCAAATATTGAGGCTCCGAAATCATAGATATACATTAGGTTCAATACCGCACTCCTCAAAATAAATTAAAAGGTGTATATTTTTTTTTTAAATTTCATAACATTTGTTTACAAAATAATTTTGAAGTCACTCCAAGGGAAAATTGAAGCATTAATAGCATTGACGCAATTTATTCCTCCCAAAAATAATTCCACACCCATTAAGGCCTCAGAAATCTCTATTATGATACATGAAGAGGAAGAAGTGCAATATGATATCTCACAATTACGAGACCAAGTGCAACAAATTTCGCTCTCACAAAGAGTAACCAAAAATTAAATGGAAGCTAAGATGGATGGTTTAATGAAATACATGGATGGTTTAAAGAATGGCATGGAATCTAAGATCAATGGTATAGAAGAAAAAATAAAAGGAAACAAGGAATACATGAAGAATGGTCTAAAAGCAGACACGGAAGGTTTGAAGGAAGGTTTGACAAAGTTTATACAAGAAATGGTTAGTAATGGCGAAAAGGTAGTAGATGAGACTCATGATGAGAAACAAATAAATGCTAATCAAGATTTCATAAAATCTAATGTTGGATTTCATGCCCACCATATTCAAAATACCGATATGATCAATTTTGATGGTAGGGATCTAGTAACATGGATACTACATATGGAGAAATATTTTGATCCTCATAATGTGAAAAACACACAAAAGGTATGCATTGAAACTTTATATTTAGAACCCAATCAGTTTGTATGGTTTTAATGGATTTTTCCTCGTAAACCACTTGTCGCTTGGTCAATTTTTACGGATTAAATGATAGCATGTTATGAGGATACAAAGAAAAACACCTTCTTTAGCTAATTCATAAATAAAAAACTGAAGGTTTCAATGGTGGAACGCATTGAGGACTTACAAAAATTGAATATAAGGTTGAATTATATTCCAAAG
The DNA here is from genome assembly GCA_034641835.2 of Pinus albicaulis. Classification (NCBI taxonomy): domain Eukaryota; kingdom Viridiplantae; phylum Streptophyta; class Pinopsida; order Pinales; family Pinaceae; genus Pinus; species Pinus albicaulis. Next base: position 226,945,514 of record CM076583.1, read on the forward strand.
GATCATAGGATTGTTGTCTTCATAGGGACTTTAAAGGAAAACATCCAAAATGAGGTTTTCCTTTGGGAACCTGATTCACTGGAAAAGGCTTTCGGGTTGCCAAGAAAAAATGAAAGAAGAATTATGGAAACAAGGAAGCCTACCACTCACAACTATAAAGATGGAAGTGTTACTTCTCCTAGGCTTCCACAACCTACAAGGTTGACACCACAACATTGGAAGTAAAAGAGAAAAAGGGCATTTTTATATTTGTGATAGAAAATACACTGAAGGTCATAAGTGTGCCGATAACAAATTATTTGACATAGATTGTGAAGAGGAGGAAGAAAAGGAACAAGAAACTTTAAAATAAGATGATATACACTAGGAAATTGCTATAGAAAGAAGAAATTAATCTCACCATATATTGTAATGCATTGGCGGGAATTACCACTCCTCAAACTCTCAAGATATAAGGACATATCAAGAATGAAAAGGTAATAGTGTTGATTGATTCATGTAGTACCCATAATTTTATTCATTTTAAGATAGCCAAGGAATTTGATTTCTTCTTATATCTAGCACCATAGTGTCAAGTGATAGTTGCTAATGGAGGAATTATAAATTTCTATAGAAAGTGCCATAATATCAAGATAACCATGGGGGAATATGTATTGAGTATCCCAATGTTTTCCATTCCAATGGGTGGTGTTGATGTTGTACTAGGAGTTCAATGGTTACAATATTTGGGTATGATAGCTTTTAATTTTCAAGAACTTTTCTTGATATTATTTTGGGAAGGAAAGGAAGTTGAATTAAGCGGTGTCACAAGGAAACCAAGAAATATTGTGAACTCTAATGGCATGAAAAATATTCTAAAGAAATAACAACGAGATGTAATTGCACAATTATGCTCACTAGAGTTTCAAACATCGAAATCATCTATTTATCCATATCTCGAAAAATTCTTGGACCATCATTCCAAGCTATTTGAGACTCTAAAAGGCCTCCCACCTATTCGTGATCATGGTCATGCTATTCATTTGATTCCATAATTTTTTCTTCCAAACATAAGGCCTTAAATATATCCGTATGCCCAAAAGAGCGAAATTTAACGTACGATTGTAGAAATGCTAGAGGTCGATATAATTAAACCTAATCAAATTTATTTATCTACTCTGGTAGTATTGGTGCACAAGAAGGATGGATCATGGCACATGTGTACTGATTATAGGGAGCTCAAAAAACTCACTATTAAAGATAATTTTTCCATTCCAATCATTGATGAATTATTGGATGAATTACATGGAGCAATTTACTTCACTCAGTTGGATCTTCGTTTAGGATATCATCAAATTAGAATGAATATTGAAGACATTCTGAAAAGGAGCATTTAGAATTTGTGAGGGTAATTATGAAATTTTGGTCATGCATTTTGGCCTTACCAATACACCTTCTACATTTCAAGGGTTGATGACTTCCATTTTCAAATCCTTCCTTAGAAATTTTGTGTTAGTATTTTTTTATGATACACTAATCTACAAGAAGTCTTGGAAAGACCATGTTGAACATGTTGATAGGGTGCTCCAACTATTGGAGGAGAAACAATTATATGCAAAAACCTCCAAATGTTTCTTTGGAGTACAAGAGGTGGAATATCTGGGTCATATTGTATCTCATGAGGGTGTTAAGGTAGATCCTAACAAAATTAAAGCCATTAAGAAATGGAAAATTCCCACAACCATAAAGCATATGTGAGGAATTCTCTCGTTAATGAGGTATTATCACAAGTTTGTTATAAATTATGGGAGAATAGTAGCACCTCTTATAACATTACTAAAGAAAGATGCTTTTTCTTGGACTCGAAAAGAAACTAAGGCCTTTGAATGTCGTAAAGAGGCAATGTGCCAAGCATTTGTCTTAGCTGCGCCAGACTTCACAAAAACCTTTATTGTTCAATGTGATGCCTCACAAAATGGAATGGGTGTTTTTTTACTGCAAGAAGGAAGATCCATTTCTCTTGAAAGTCGTCCAATCAAAGGAAATTATTTAAATAAAACTATTTATGAGAAGGAAATGTTGGCAATACTAAATGCACTAACGAAATGGCAACCTTACCTAATGGGAAGACACTTCAAGGTAAAAAAAAATCATGATATTCTTAAATACTTTTTGGAACAATGAATATCTTTAGAAGAGAAGCAAAAATGGGTCACAAAGATGTTCGGTTATGAATTTGAACTCATCTAGAAAAAAGCGAAGATAAATGTTGTTACAGATGCACTCTCAACAAAGGATGAGGATGTGGAAGCATTTCTTTGTTCCATTTCTAATATCCAATCAGATTGGATAACTGAAGCAAGGTAGGAATGGAAGAGTGATGAAGAAATGTGGACACTCATTGAAAAGTTGTAGCAAGATACTAGTACATATTATACATTTATATGTAAGAATTATTCATTATGGTATAACTATCACTTATATATTTGTAATAATTCCCAAGTAAAACAAAATATTATTTTGGAATTGAATGCCTCTCCCTAAGAAGGACACTCAGGATTTTTAAAAACTTACCACAGGGTCAAGAAAGATTTTTTTTTGGATGGCCTTAAATATGATATTCAAGAATTTGTGGCAAAATGTTTGGTCTTCCAACAAAATAAAGTTGAGACAATTAAGATCCCGAGTCTGCTACAACCTTTATCCATTCCCATTTAATATTGGGAGTAGGTCACATTGGATTATATCATAGTTTTACTCAAGTCCGAGGGAAAGAGTGTCATCATGGTGGGAGTTGATAGACTTACCAAGTATGCACACTTCTGTACATTATCTCACCCTTTTAAATCAAGTACAGGTTCTACTTCATTTATGGAAAAAATTCAAAAGCTACATGGAAAACCAAATATTATTGTACATGAGAGAGATCCCATTTTCAACGGAAATTTTTAGATGAAATTATTTTCCTTTCTGGGTACTAAACTAGCTCATAGCTCATCTTATCATACTCAATTCAATGGGAAAAATAAAAAATGTTTGGAAGGATATATTTTTTCAATGTATCTGATAAACAAACACAATGAGTCAAGTGGTTACCTCTGTCTGAATGGTTGTATAACACTTCCTTCCACACTGCCTAAAAAATTGCCCCATTTATGGCACTTTATTGATATGATCCACTGTCCATCACATCATTTTTAAGAGAAAATTATAACGTTAAAGCAGTGGAATATCACATCGAACATCAACAACAATTTATCCAACTCTTAAAGTATAACCTAACTTTGGTGAAAAATCAAATGAAAACAGAGGAATATAAAGATCACAGTGAAATAAGTTTTAATGTAGGGGAATTGGTATTTTTATAGCTAAAACCATGCAAACAAATGTCCCTCAATCAATATAAGGGGGATAATAAAGTATCACAAAAGTACTATGGTAATTACAAGGTGTTACAAAATATTAGTACTATGACATACAAACTGGAGCTTCCTGCATCTTCCTGAGTGCACCTAGTTTTCCATATTTCATGCTTAAAGAAGGTTATATGTGACAAAATCCCAGTTAAAAATATATTTCCAGAACTTAACAACGAAGGAAAAGTCATATTATAACCTGAATCAGTCAGGAAAATAAGAACTCGATAGTTACAAAATCAATCAATTTCAAAGTATCTCATCAAGTCGAAGAACTTACTCAAGCTCCCCGTAATTTACTAGATTGATTGAGATACAAATGGACATGGTAACATCAAACCAAGCTTTGGAATCCTAGGACCTAGCCTTCCTGGATTCGGAGAGGGATCTCTCTAGTAGGTCTAAAGATGCGAACTTGTTTGCTGATTAGGGTTGATTTTAGGCTAGATTTTAAGTGCAGGGTATTTTGTTTGTTTTTGGTTGGGTTTGATGCTCAGATGGGTTTATATAGAAAACAAGGAAGATTGTTAAGTCATTGGGAAATGGAGTAAAAAAACGTCATGAATGAGTTCATCAATGGTTTCAAGAGAATTTTCAAGGAAATTTAACTTGGTTGGTGGGTCTTTAAGGTTGTGAAGGATCATGAGATGGACATTAAACTTGAGAACAACAAGCTAATACAGGGAAGAAAAAAAATCCTTTATATACTTGTAAACTGAGGGAGTTAGAATATTTATAAGCATAGAAAGAGAGTTAAAGGCTTAATCAAAACCCAATCCATTTGATTTTAGACTGAAAGCAGATTATCAACCAAGACAACGTTCAGATAAAACATAGAAAGGAAAAAGCTTATTTAATCTTTCATGGATTTTATCATCAAGAGTAGGAAAAACATTTAAGTTGCACAAGTAACTATAACCATAGAAGGAGAGAAAACCCTAACATCCATAGTGACAGCTATGAAAGTTCTTTGAGACAATTTTTAGCTAGGTAAAGGCAAAGAGCATGGTTAAGATAGACTTCCTTAACAAAATATAGGCAAAGCTGCTTCAAAAGATGATTTCAAGAACAAAGTACTTCAGATGTAACAATATGCAGGGCTAGCCATCAATCATAATTGATACTAACTGATCTAAATCATTCAAGAAAATAGACATGCCAAAAATTTATTCGAGAGAAAGAGATGAATTATATAACATATCTTAAGCAGAAGAAAACATTTAGGCAGTGAAGGAAACAAATAGATCTAAGGTGCCATCAACAAGCATATCTTAGTCTAAATTTTTTGTCCTACTACAGCATAGATGGATGGAAAACACATGAGAAACTTAGAAAACATTAACAAGAGAAACTTTTACCATCAACCAGGCCTATGGATCCTACAAACAGTCCTTCTCCATCAACAAGTAAATCAGATCATGCATAAGCTCCAAGACATCAATTTCTCATCAAAGGCTTCAAGGGAATATGTATTACTTCAGCATAAGTCATCAACATCCAACAAAATAAAAAAAATACTTATGCTCTCTTTATGGAGCAAATGAGGAGGTGGAAACCCTAAGAGGCTTCTAGAAACCCTAATTCAACCATAAATGTCATAAATGTGCTTAATGACCATGCAAGGCCCAAGACACATAAGAGATAAGAAAATAAATGAAACACACCAAAACATAACTCCCCAATCAAATCAGGAGTGTTTTTTCTAGGAAAATGTTAAAAAACCAATTTTCTATTAAGTAGTGTCATTTTTTGACTTTTTGGCAAAAGGCTATCTCTGTGCATAGCTCCATATCAGCAAAAATTGGGGTTTGTTGCAGCTGAGTTTTGGAGCCCTTGCTGGCATCGGATTCGGGCCCGTGATGGCTTGTTGGAAATATTGAATATTATACTTTCCAAAAGTACTTTATTTGTGCTGAATATATCTAATTTACCTTCCCAAAAGACAAATCTCCCATGACTTCTCAACACGTAGCACCAGGCCTGAAAAGGAGGTAGAAATGTCATTTTTGAGGTGCATTTTGACCTTTTGAGGGGGCAAAAATGCTCCAATTGACCTGAAATTTTTTGGGTAGACTGATGGAGACATGAAAAACCCAAAAATCTAAATTTTAGCAGCTTAGGATGGCCTGAAAAATATCGTAGCACCTAGGGTGTTGCGCTCATAGGGGCCAAAATTTGGAAAAAACAAAAAGTTTCCATATTTTCTTCAAAATTGGTGTGTAGACCCCTCATGGGGTTTTAGACACAAGCTGATAAGTATCAGCCAATATCCCAAGGCTATCATAAAATTTGGGCCCTCTTAGCTCTTCTAGCTCTAGGAGGGCTTGCTTCAATTTGGCATTGGTAATAATGCTCTTCCTTGCACAGTGTTTGACCATTTTTTTCTGCAAGGAAAGGCTCCTCTTCACCTCTTTGAAATATTTTTGCTCCTGTTTATAATAGTAGATGACCCTTTGTGCCCCTTCAAAATCATTTTCCCATTCTTGAAGTTGGGCATTTTTTTCTAGGAGGAGCAATTTTTTATTTATCCCTTGGTCCTCATTATCACTATCTAAATCAACAAAGAGAGGGCCTTGAGAAACCTTTTGATCCTTTTGCTTCTCCTGACTGGTGCCTTTTTCTCAACACTCTTCATTTTTTCTTTTCCTTTGTCTCAAGCTTTGGTATTTTGTGAGGAGCTGGCCCTTTGCCTTCTAGAGGCAGCAAACACACCCCTTTTCCCTCTACGATAAGTGCATGAGAGAGGGGCAATCATGGGAGTCTCAAAGGAAATGTTGTCATAATTTTGTCCTTCACTCTGCTCTTCTTTTTCTATGTCTTCCATGGACTGATTTTTTTCAAGACAGTCATGACAGCTGTCATGACTATCAGGCTTCTTTCTTGGACTGTCTTGGGCACATAGATAGTTGCATTCCTCATCTGGTTGTTCTCCTTTTTCACTGTCTTCTTCTTCACTGTTTTCATCTTCCTCATCATTTTTATCTTCCTCTTCATCATCATGTTCACTGTTTTCATCTTTTTGGCTATTTACACTGGTTTCATCTTTGTTTTCTCCTTCAACATCTTGTTTCTCTTGGCCATTGCTGATTTATTCTTGGCCATCCTCCTCTTCATCATCATGTTATTCATTTTCATCCTCTTCTTCTTCTTCATCTTCATCCTCTTCTTCATCTTCATCTCAATACTCTTCTTCTTCTTCATCAAATTCTTCTTCACTGCCCTCTTCTTGTTCATCATGATCTGTCTCATCTTCTTCCTCACTATTGCCTCTTATTTTCCCTTCACTAGGGCTACTCTCGGCCCCTTCACTTGGTAATTTAGGGGAGGAGGTAATAGGTGAAATTATTTGTGGAGAAGGCAGAAGGGGAGATGATGGATGTGTGGAGGTAGATGGTTTTGAAGTGGAAGGCAAGCTCTACTAGATGAAGGCATGGGAGTTTGCAAACACATCATGTGAGATCAAGGTCTCCCAAGATATACCTTGTCTCTCTAGCTGGTATAGGAAAATTATCTTGATCAGGGAGTGATGAAAGAGGCTAGGAATTTGGTGGTCATAGCTTCTCCTATTGACATCAGAGGTGATTTTATCAATACTCCGAAAGAGGTAATAAGGTAGGTTCATCATCTTGACTTCGGTAAAATGCATGAGCAACCTGATATGATATGAATAGCGCCGAGAGTATCTTCCCTCATATGTGAAAAAGCTGATAATCTACCTCATTAATGCTGCATACCTCTCTAGAAAATAAGGAAAAGGAAAAATAGCCTTGCAGTTTTGCTGATAGGTGGGTTTAAAATAAGGCCCATAATAACCCAAATCCAATTTCTTTTGTTTGAACCAAAGCTCACCAATGTCTGGTATATCGGTTGCCTTGGAAATGATTTCAGATGAAAGCTCAAATTGGACCCCTGCTAGATTAACTTGGTGGTTTTGAAGGCTACAAGCAAACAATCTAGTTAAGTCTGGATGATATTTGAATTGCTTGACCTTCTCAAAAAAATTGTAGCACGCTACATATTGGAACTGTGAAAGGATTATAGGAGAGGAAGTAATTGGAGTGGTGTATAGGGGCTCAAGCCTTTTAGCTTTTCCTCCATGATGTTTTGGCTTGGTGGGAGTGTGACTCTCATCACCACTACTGTGACTATCTATCTCTGACATGATGGCTGGTCCAAACAACAGAAGGAACTTTGAGTTTTTCTTTAGGGTATTTGGAGTAAAATAAGTGGTGTAGGTCAAACTTTTGCAAAGAGGAGAGCTAAGGTGTGGATAGCTTTCAAATCTTGTACTTGGTGGTAGAGGTCAGGCTTATAGTCACTCAATCCCCTCCCTGTATAAAAATCCAATTCTTCTTATAAACCCTAGTTCAAAGGCATACCAATTTATTTTTGCATAGTCTAGGGTTTTGGTCAATTCTAACCATAGATGACCTCTCTGATAAATAATATTTTGGAGAAGGAAAAAAGGTCAACCAACCTTGTATTAACTATCAAAAGATTTTTAGAGGCCGAAAAACTTGATTTTGAAAGTCTTTGGAAAATTTTTTGAAGTGCTACCAGGGGCACAACATCAGCGCGTAGTGCTGGGCCGGTCGGGCCATCGGGGTGTAGCGCCTGGTGGAAAAGGTAGTCTCCGAGTGCCGGTGGTTATTTCTAGGCTTTTGCACAGCGCCCACCTACGAGGGTGCAGGTAAGTGTAATATTACATTTCCCGCCTCACAGCTATGCGTAGTGCCAAAGGCTAGGGGCGTAGCGTTGTGCTCAGCGCGTAGCACCTGCTAAATTTTCACAGTTTGCCCGGAAACCAAAATAATTTATTCTCAACAGCTTCTTCTTCTCAGAAATGGGCAAGTGATGCATGGGGAAGGTGCAATTGGTTTTTATACTTGATTTGAAAAGTAAATTAAAATACCAAACCCACTTTTGTAAAGTTTGTGTCTCCTATATTTTGGTGTGAATTTTGACTAATGTTTGCTGTGAACACACTTTAGCATTTTTCGAAAAAAAAAATTATTTATGCCTTTGGCAATATTTTTATAGAAAAATATTTTTGGCACGGAGGCCCTTTGTTGGGAGCCTATCGTTGAGATGTAGAAATAGAGGTCACATTTTGCCTTTTTAGGCGTGTCTTGACAATAATTTATACCCCAACTTTTTACTTCAAAAACTCTATTTTTCTACCCTTTGACAAAATGGTCTTCTTTCACCTGATACACTTTGTCTTTCCTCTTTTTGTGCAGGTGAAGCAATGCTATTTTAGAAAAAACCTTAAGGAGGAGGCTTCTGTCCTTCAAATCTCTGAGAAGGTTCTTTGCTTGTCATCAATATTTTATTAATCCACCAAAACAAACCCTGATACTCTTTTACCTATAGGCCTGTTGTTTTTGTCTTGTTTGTGTCTATATCCTTGTGATAATTATATCCTATTACCTTTCCTCCTCTTGTTGTTGGTGGTCACCTTGGCTACTCTTTAAAAAATGTGAACAAGGGTAGTTGTCCCTTGTAGTGTTTCTGCTCTAAGCCAAGGAGGCCCCTTTGAATGCAACCTCTTTATGCAGGAAGGAATAACTTGTTGGGATCCAAATCCATCCTATGACTCAGTGAAACCTTTGGTGACCTAATGGGGACCTTTGGACTTGGATTTTGGACAGGGATCTAGACTTAGGAATCACCAGGTATAAGATAGGACCTGTGATAAGCTTAGTGAAGACCTAATATCTAGGATACTTGATTATCTAGAGGGTCTATAGAGACAATCAGTGTCTTAGAATATTATGGAACAATTAGCAAGATTATTTGATTGGTAGGTTTGAATAATAGTAGGGAATCCCGTAGATAAGAAAAACAGAGGATTTGGGCCCAAAAAGGCAAGACATGGTAAATAATGGGTGACAGTTGGGGTTAACATAAATGGCTTGAACCTAGGATATGTCTTCCAGGAGTGGTGGGCTAGTGAATACTAGATAGGAAGATGAAAATAGGAAAGTTTTATCTCAGAATAATGAAGGCAATGAGATTTTTAGAACTCACAATATTTATGAATTTTGTTTCTAGAAATCTAGGGACACTACTTAGTGATCTTCAGATAGTGAAAAATATAGATGACTAATAGTGGTTCCACTTGGGGAGGGCATTTCATTCTCAAGAGGTGTCCAGAACTTCATATTTTCTAGCTTTTTGAAGGCTAGTGCCTCATCCATTGGGCATATTTTACCTCCTTCACTTGCTAATGCTTGATTAAAGCTGTAATATTAGTAATCTAAAAAAACATGATTAACATCAACATCATCTCTGCCTACCCAACATACTTGCCTAACATTTTTTCTTCCTTGGGTGCATTTGAACTGGAAAACCCTTGACATTTTTTTTCTTTTTGGAAACAAAAATCAAATTATCTAATTGTACCGTTATTTCTTCCAAGAGTTCGTATTAGGCTAGTGAGCTCTTCTTGTTCTCTACATAGACTATTCATTTGTCAATATTGATCCATTTGGCAAACCTTATTCACTAATCATAAAAAAAAAATTTGAAAAAACATATACAGATCATGATTAAGCAGCCCGATTTGCTATGATCTATGGCATTATGTACAAGCTACACATAGAATTTATTAGCAGAAAAAATAAAAAAAAATACTTACGGTTTAAGATTTGATAGCATAATAAACATCCTTCTTTCTTCCGTTGGCTCGGGTTTTAATCTTTTTAGAGCCATTGTTCTTCTATCCTAATCTATTCTTTTTGGTAAGCCAAGATTGAATGATCTCCTGACCAGTCCTTCCTTTCACTAGCCTGTCAGCAAAAATAAATTGAAATATGTTTCAGTCATGATTTAGGTTGGATAAATGAACATGACTTCTCTTTTTTTTAAAACAAGTAGTGGTATTTAGACTTGCACACTTTTAGCAACATCATTTTTTGGTATTGGGCTGTAACTATCTTTCAACTCCTGCGCTCTCTTTCCCCTTTTCTATTTTTTTTTTAGGGTTTTTTGTCTTTACATCCTTCCATCAAACAATGGTATGTACAAGGAATGAGAAAGTTTAAAATAAGGTTCTTGAAAAAAGTAATGTTTAAGCATCCTCCCATTTATAGGACCTCCAAACATTTCAATTACATCAAGTTCCTTAAAAAAGAAAGCATTGTTTCGTCTCATCGAATCAATGATATAGGGGCCTCTCCATAGATTTTCAAACTTAGCATGTTTGTCTTTGTCCTCCCTTCTTGAATCCCACTTCAGAACCCTGTCTCCAATCTGGAAATCATTTTATTTGGTTCCTCTATCAAATATTTTCTTGATATTGTCCCAGATAGCTTGTGTTCTTTTGTAAACTTCTTCCCTTGACTGCTGCAAATGAATGGTTTGGTTTAGCCTCTTTTGCATGTCATTTTCTTCTGATTGAACTTCTCGAAGAAGCTTCATGACTGGGACTCCTAAAGAGGTGGGAAAAACTGCATCCATGCCATACACCAGTTGATAGGGAGACATACCAATATATTTCTTGGTGGTTAGTCTATCAGCCCGTAGTTCACGCACTAGTTTGCTATGCCATGATTTTTTATTTTGTTCTAAGAGCTTCTTAATGATGTTTACCAAGCTCTTGTTAGAATATTTAGCTAGTCTATTACCTTATGGGTAATAAGAAGTGGAGTGACTGAGGGTGATGTGATATTTATAGCAAAATTCCACCATTTTCTTAGATGTAAATGCGGTAACGTTATTGATGATGATCTTATTAGGACAACCAAACCTGGATAGGAAGTTGGTTTCATGGATTTTGATGATAACTAAGTCAGTGGAATTTCTCTCCTATGAAATCCAAACCCCACTACTGAAAAAGGGCTTCAACACTGATGGGGTGCAAGGGTAAAGGTAGGAGCTTTCTTTTGCCATCAAAGATTTTTCATTTATAGCAAGCCATAATTAGTTTGTGAGTATCGGAAAATAAGGTAGGCCAATAATAGCCAGCTCTAAGGATCTTGTTCGTTGTGGTCTTCCAATAGAGGTGCCCCCCACATTCTCCCTCATGTAATTCATGCATGATTTTCTCTATGTCATCTTCAAGCAAAAATTTAAGCAACAAACTATAAAAACTCTTCGAGTATAATACTCCATCTAAAATAAAAAAAAATTAATGTTTTCTGTTTTAAGAATCTTGCTTTAATTTTTGACAAAGAAGGGGGAGCATTGAGATAAAGAAGCACATAAATAATATCAGCATAACAAGGATAATTTAGAAACATTTCTTTAATGTATGGTGTTGTACTTTATTTATTTTCTTCTAACATACCAACCATATTCATGTCTAGGGCTTGGAAATTTGAGTCATCCATAAGTTTTGCAAGTCCTTGTCCTTTAATCAATTTAATGGGTCTGATTTCCAAATCATATTCTAAAATGGTAGCAATCCACTTGCCCCTTTTACCATCAGGATCTTGATTAAGTATATCTTTGACAACTCTGTTTGGGACAAAGGCTATGAAACGTGAATGCAAAATATAAACTCTAAAATCCCTTAGAGCTTTGATTAAGGTAATGGCTTGTTTCTCCGTAATGTTATAATTTATAGGGGCATACCTTAAGGCTTTGTTGAAGAAATCTATGGGCTGCTCTTGCCCCATGATGTTATTTTGCAACAATAATGTTGCCACAGTATGTTCAGAGGCAAAGGAGAAAATGTAAAATTCCTTGGTGAAGTCAGGGCTGATTCAGACTGGTGTTTGTGTGAGTGCTTGTTTTACCAGCTCAAATTTTTTTTTTCTTCCATATTCCACTTCACTCCTACTTCATTTTTCAACATATTTTTTATATTTCTTAGGAGCTTAGTAAGGTTAGGGATGAATCCTCTTAGGAATTTAATCTTTCCAATGAAATATTGCAGCTCTTTAATGCTTCTAGGATGGCTAATTTGTAAGATGCCTTTTATTATTTTGGGATGTATCTTGATTCCTTCCTCAGAGATCATGTGACCTAAGAGTTTTCCTTCCTGAAGGCCAAAAAAAATTTTCTTAGGATTTAGGGACAGACAATAATTTCTACATTTTTCAAAGAATTTTCTCAAGTGGACTAAGTGCTCCTCATTAGTCTTAGAGTAGACAGTGATGTCATCAAGATATATGACTATGAAGTAACATATGTCTTATGAAAAATCTATATCCATTTCCCTTTGGAAAGTAGCCCCTGCATTCATTAAACCGAATGGAATTTTAACATATATGAATGTACCCCAAGGTGTAGTGAAAGCAGTTTTAAGTTGGTCACTTGGAAAGACCAGAACTTGGTTATAACATGAGAAGCCATCTGGTAATGAGATTCTTTGTGAGGCAACTACTTTTTGGAGTATGTGATCCATTTTATGCAAGGGTTAATTGTCTTTGAAGGAGGATTTGTTCAAATTTCTGAAATCAATACAAAGCCTAATTTCCCTGGTCTTCTTCCTAACTAACACAAGGTTGGACACCCATTCTGAGTACCAGACAAGGACTATGATCCCGGCATCATACATATTTTTTATTTCTTTCTAAAATGAGGGTAACAAGAGGGGGTTTATTCTTCTCAAAAAAAATTTAAATGGTTTCTGATTTTATTTGAGAGGAATTTTATGTTGGATGATTTTGGTGTCATAGGATTTCAAGTCTTCATACCCCCAATAAAACACATCCTAAAATTCTCTAAAAAGATCGATGTATTTCTGTTTTGTGTGAGATGGGAGAGTTTTGGATAGCTTGATTATTTTGGGCTCTTTTATCCCTCCAATGTTACACTCTTCTACATTTGTTTCAGTGGATTCCATCTTGGGTTTTTTAGCTACATCATTAAAATTAAACAACTCTTCTAGTGGTGTAAGGCCTCTTGGCAAGGTGTCATCTTTGTACTGTAGAATTTCAAGTTATCTTTGATCTGATTTATCAAATACTTCTGCAACACAAGGGTTTTGAAGGTGGTTTATATCATCATCAAAGGGAAGCTCTGTTTTGGCAGTTTCATATTCTGTAGAATTATTCCTTTCAAATCCCAAACTCTGTTTTCTGCTTGCAAAGTCATTTATGTATTGCAGAAAATCATCTAATTGTTCATCATTGTCAAACACTTGCCAATGGTTCAATTTGTCCAGTATAATAGGCCTGTTCTTTATTTTGATGAGGCATTGATTATTTTCATAAGGTAAAGAGCAATTGCTGGAAGCAAAGGCAAGTTCATTGGCAAGGAAGTTTTGGGCCCTAGGGATGAAAGTGAGCTCATATTTCTCAAAGGTTTTGAGAAGGTCTAGGGAAGCATTTATATATTGCCTTAGCCTAGGGTTCTTGGCTGAATATTATCCCTTCATTTGATTTCTGATCATTTATGAATCTCCTTGAACCAATATTTTCTTAGCTTTGAGGTCATTGAGTAGGTGTAAACTAATAAGGAGAGCCTCATAGTCTGTAATGTTGTTGGTGCATTGGAAATATAGCCTATAGGAATGGCATTTATTTGTGTTGTGGAACCAAACCCCTGCTCCTGAACCAGCCTTTCCACAAGAGCCATCAAAGCTTATATGCCAAATGGTGTCAATTTTAGTTTTGTCAATATTCTACACTTTGGGGCTGCTAGGATTTCGGGTGCCATTTTCTTGGTCAGAGGAATGGCTTGGTTGTTTTGAGAGGCTTAGCCCTTTCTCCTTGTCATCTATTTGTTCATCTATGTCATTTTCATTATACAGGATGAAGGATTCAAGGTCTGAGTGAATGGAATAAAACGGTGTGTTATTTGGCCTATCTATGTTACTCACCATGTATTTCATGTGGGACTCCCGTATAATCTCCTTGTTTGATTGAAAACTAGGATGGTGGCATAATTCATGTCCATTTGAAGGCTTCCCTGGATTTTAGCCCCCCATGACCTAGATAAAATCATGCCATACTTTGGGGGGATTTCAGTCGCAACTATCTCAATGACTAGACTTTTAGGAGAGATTTGTGCTAGATTGACACATAGATCCTTAATTAGGCCTAGACACTTGACCCTAATGGAATCATAAGAGTACAAATCTTTGTAGGGCTTTGTGATCTCTAAGCCCAATCTCTCCATCACAACCTTTGGCATGAGGTTTTGTGAGGCACCAGAGCCTAACACAGCATTATGCAGAATTTTATAATGTATGTTCAGACTTACATAGAAAGGAGGGAAAAATCCTTCTTGATATTTTCCCTCTACTTCAGCACCAAACAACAATTCTGGTTTATCATCAGTTAATTTTAAAGTATCGGTATCGCTCCCTATATTTAAAACTTTGAAAATCTGGGATCTATATACCTCTAGGGTTACCAGCTCAATGAGGGGTACGGTTATCTTAATCTTGGCAATCTCCCCCTCAAAATTGAAAGGTGTAGGTGTCTTTATTGCATTTACGTTAGTTTTATCAGCCATGAAATTTTCTACATTTTTGATTTTCTAATTCTAATTTAATGGTTTGGAAAGTAGGATTTTTTCAGGGCCACTAGTTGAAGTACTAGGGCAGCTTGAATCTTTGATAGGTTGACTAGTCTTTGGTTTTTTTAGTTCAGTTTTCTTAGCCATATTATTTTTTTTTTCTTCTGTCTTTTTAGGGATAGGTTTAGAGGTTTTTCTAACAACAGTGTTTGGCTGATTGGTTTTAGGAATATCTTGACTCTTTTTTCTTCTAAGTTCATACTTCTTATGGAATTCCATTATGGAATTCTCAAATCCTAATCTATAGTCTTCGGAATCTTCATATGATTTATCATGTGGTTTTGAAGAAAACATCCTTTCTTCTTCTTTGGTAAGGAATGTGTTATCCTCATCATCTGAACCTATGACATTTACATGGTCTTCTTCCAATTGCTCAAGCTCTATTACTTTTTCATCTACATAGTTGTCTTACAAAGGGGGTCTAATTTTTTGGTCACTCTCTCTTTGTCTGATTGGAGGAGGGTCTCTTCTAAAATATTTATTTCTATTCCTGTTTTGAACATTGGTTTGATTTTCCATAGGAGGTGTTATCTCATTCAAACTGAATTTTTCCATCATCCTCTCCATTGTCCTAACCATGGAGTCAAGTTTGGTGTCAGAAGAGAAGGGTGTAGGTGTTGTGTCATCTCTATAAGTCACCTTTTTTTTATCTTACCCTAGCCCTTTTCTCAATCAAATTGGCCTATACACTCATAGCCCCCTTTTGCATGTCTTCTAGAGTTAGGTAATCTCTGTCCCTTAGTTGATATGCCATATCAGCATCAAAGCCTTCTAGATATTTCACCAAGGCCAAGCCCTATGGAAGTTTTATGTGAGTTTGGAGAGCGTTGTAAACACTGTTGAACCTAGTGGAGTAGTCATGAACACTTTCTCCCGGATTTCTCTTAAGATTGTTATACTCAAATAGAATTTTGAGGGGTTTCTTCCTGATTTCCCATTTGTTCAAAAAGTTTTGGTATAGAGTACGGAGATCATGAATGCTGTTGGGAGGTAAGTCTTTAAAAAATTTCTCGGGTTCTCCCCCTAGGCTCTGAGAAAAAATCCTCGTTTTTATGGTTTCTTATTCTATCTCCATGTAGTCAAAAGCATCATTAATTCTATCTAAATTTTTTTGAGAAGTGATGGATTCAGTCCCTAAGAAGTGGGGGATTTTGGACTGATAGTCATTTGGCAAAGGTAATAGTGGTTGTTGTAGAGCTAAAGGAGCATACCAGGCTGCCATGATGGGAGGGAAAGGAAACAATGGCTGATTTACGAGGGGAGGATTTGTGAGAGGTGGAGGAGGATGGAGTGAGGTGGTTTGCACACTGTTGGTATGGATGGGTGTAGCTGAGGTACTTGGACCGGAAGATTGATTCTGAGTAGATTTGAGATGAGAAGGGCTGAAGTGATGGAGAAGCTGAAAATCAGGTGGAGTGGAAGGAGAAGCTTCTCTACTGGAGCTTTGCTACAAATCTATGGGCTCAAAGTCAACTTGGTAAACCCTACTTTGTGACTTGGTCCTAAATAGGTTCTTGGTATGGTGCAAGTCAAACTAAGGATATTGTGGAACTATAAGGTGTTCTGGTGCAGAACTTGCTCTTTGAATGTTCTTAATAGTGGGTGAGTTTCCAGATTTAGAAGTTTGCTACAAAATCTTTTCTGGGTTATCAACTATGATAGGAGGATTTGGGTTTGGTGTGATCTGGTATTGATCCTTCATGAAGCCAGATCTCTTTATTCACACAAGGTATAACTAGGCCTTAAAAACTGTTTTGGACTGATCTGACACAATCCTAGAACAACCTATGGGACTAGTGGGATGAAAAAGGCCTACTCGAGCCTAGTGGAGTCGCCAGGTGGATTTTTTGAAATTTTTTAAGATATGTATACAATGGTCCACCACCAAATTCTTAATAAAAAATCAATCTAGGGAGTACTTTTGGGTTTTTTAGTTTCTTTATGTAGCCTTAAGGTTAATGAGTAACCCCTACCTAAGTCATCATGTTGCTAGGATGGTGAAGTAATTAGTTTCTACTCTGGCTATGGGTTGGGTTTTAAGTCAAACTAGGGATGGATATGAGTCTATAAGAGTTTTTCAGGCTACTATGAACTCGGTCCCACCATGATCCCCATTATGTTAGCTCCCCGTAATTTTCTAGATTGATTGAGATACAAATGGACATGGTAACATCAAACCAATCTTTGGAATCCTAGGACCTAGCCTTCCTGGATTCGGAGAGGGTTATCCTTAGTAGCTACAAAGATGTGAACTTCTTTGCTGATTAGGGTTGATTTTAGGCTAGATGTTAAGTGTAGGGTATTTTAATTGTTTTTGGTTGGGTATGATGCTCATATGGGTTTATATAAAAAACAAGGAAGATAGTTAAGTCATTGGGCAATGGAGTCAAACAAGGTCATGAATGAGTTCATCTATGGTTTCAAGAGAATTTGCAGGGAAATTTAACTTGGTTGGTGGATCTCTAAGGTTGTGAAGGATCATGAGATGGACATTAAACTTGAGAACAACAAGCTAATAGATGGCATAAAAGAAATCCTTTTTATACTTGTAAATTGAGGGAGTTAGAAGATTTATAAGCATAGCAAGAAAGTCAAAGGATTAAGCAAAACCTAATCCAATTCATTTTAGACTGAAAGAAAATAATCAACGAAGACAACATTCAGATAAAACATAGAAAGGAAAAAGCTTATTTAATCTTTCATGAATTTTATCATCAAGAGCAGGAAAAACATTTAAGTTGCACAAGTAACTATAACCATAGAAGGAGAGAAAACCCTAACATCCACAGTGACAACTATGAAAGTTATTTGAGACAATTTTTAGCTAAGTAAAGGCAAAGAGCATGGTTAAGACAAACTTCCTTAACAAACTATAGGCAAAGCTGCTTCAAGAGATGATTTCAAGAACAGAGTACTTCAAAGGTAAAAATATGCAGGGCTAGACATAAATAATAATTGATAATAACTTATCTAAATCATTCAAGAAAATAGACAAGCCAAAAACTTATTAGAGGGCAAGAGATGAATTCCCTAACATATCTTAAGCAGAAGAAAACATTTAGGCAGTGAAGGAAACAAACAGGTCTAAGGTGCCATCAACAAGCATATATTAGTCTAAATTTTCTGTTCTACTGCAGCATAGATGGATGGAAAACATATGATAAACTTAGACACATTAAAAAGATAAAACTTCACCATCAACCAGGTCTATGGATCCTGCAAACAGTCCTTCTCCATCAACAAGTAAATCAGATCATGCATAAGCTCCAAGAAATCAATTTCTCATCAAAGGCTTGAAGGGACTATCTATTAATTCAGCATAAATCATCAACATCCAACAAAATATACAAGAGCCTCGTGCTCTATTTATGGAGAAAATGAGGAGGTGGAAACCCTAAGAGGCTTCCAGAAACCCTAATTCATCCATAAATGTTATAAATGTGCTTAATGACCATGCAAGGCCCAAGACACATAAGAGATAAGAAAATAAATGAAATAGACCAAAACATAACTCCCCCACTCAAATTAGGAGTGTTTTGTCCAAGAAAATATTAAAAAACAAATTTTCCATTAATTAGTGTCTTTTGTTGACTTTATGGAAAAAAGTTTTCTCTGTGCGTAGCTCCATATCAGCAAAAATTGGGGTTTGTTGCAGCTGAGTTTTGGATCCCTTCTCGGAATCGGATTCGGGCCCGTTATGGCTCGTTGGAAATATTGAAGAGTATAATTTCCATAAATACTTGATTTGTACTGAATGGATGCATTTACCAGC
Organism: Pinus albicaulis; assembly: GCA_034641835.2. Lineage (NCBI taxonomy): Eukaryota > Viridiplantae > Streptophyta > Pinopsida > Pinales > Pinaceae > Pinus > Pinus albicaulis. Next base: position 226,964,153 of record CM076583.1, read on the forward strand.
TCAAAAATCCAATCTCCCAAGACTTCTCAACGTGCAATTCCAAGCCCGAAACAGAGGCAGAAAGGTCATTTTTTGAGGTGTTTTATGACCTTTTGAGGGGGGGAAATTCTCCAGTTTACATGAAATTTTTTGGGTAGACTACTGGAGACATGAAAAACACAAAAATGTAATCTTTAGCAGCTAAGGATGCCACAAAAAAGTGCGTAGCGCCTAGGGTGTTTCGCGCCTAGGGGCCAAAATTTGGGAAAAACAAAAAGTTTCTGGATTTTCTTCAAAATTGGTGTGTACACCCCTCAAGGGGTTTTAGACACCTATTGAGAGCATCGACCAGGATCCTGAGGCTGTTATGAACTTTGGGCCTTTTTAGCTCTTCTAGCTCTAGGAGTGCTTGCTTCAATTTGGCATTGGCAATCATTCTCTTCCTTGCATAGTGTTTGACCATTTTTTTCTGCAAGGCAAGGCCCCTCTTCCCCTCTTTGAAATTTTTGTGCTCCTCTTTATAATAGTAGATGACCCTTTGTGCCCTTTCAAAATCCTTTTCCCATTCCTGAAGCTGGGAATCTTTTTCTAGGAGGAGCAATTTTGTATTTATCCCTTCATCCTCATTATCACTATCTAAATCAACAAAGAAAGGGCCTTGAGAAATATTTTTTATCCTTTTGCTTCTCCTGAGTGGTGCCTTTTGCTCAACACTCTTCATTTTTTCTTTGCCTTTGTCTAAAGCTTTGGTATTTTGTGAGGAGGTGGCCCTTTTCCTTTTAGAGGCAACAAACACACCCCTTTTCCCTCTATGATAAGTGCATGAGAGAGGGGCAATCATGGGAGTCTCAAAGGAAACGCTGTCATCATTTTTTCCTTCACTCTGCTCTACTTTTTCTATGTCTTCTATGGGCTGATTTTTGTCAAGACAGTCATGATAGTTGTCATGACTCTCATGACTCTTTCTTGGACTGTCTTGGGCACTTAAATAGTTTCCTTCCTCATCTGGCTGTTCTCCTTCTTCATTGTATTCTTCTTCACTGTTTTCCTCTTCCTAATCATTATTATCTTCCTCTTCATCATCATGATCAGTGTTTTCATCTTTGTGGCTACCATCATTGGTTTCATATTTGTTTTCTCCTTCATAATCTTGTTGCTCTTGGCCATTGCTGATTTCTTCTTGGCCATCCTTCTCTTCATCATCATGTTCTTAATTTTCATCGTCTTCTTCTTCTTCATATTCTATTTATTCTTCTTCTTCATCTTCATCCTTTTCTTCTTATTCTTCATCAATGTATTCTTCACTGCCCTCTTCTTTTTCATCATTATCTGTCTCATCTTCTTCCTCACTGTTGCCTCCTATTTTCCCTTCACTAGTGCAACTGTCAGCCCCTTCACTTGGTAATTTAGGGGAGGAGGTAATAGATGAAATTATTTGTGGATAAGGTACATGGGGAGATGATGGATGTGTGGAGGTAGATGGTTGTGAAATGGAAGGAAATCTCTATTGGATGAAGGCCCAGGGGTTTGCAAACACATCATGTGAGATGAAGGTCTCCCAAGATATAACTTGTCTCTCTAGCTGGTATAGGACAATCATATTTATCAGGGAGTGATGAAAAATGCTAGGAAAATGGTGGTCATAGATTTTCCTCTTGACAATAGAGGACATTTTATCAATACTCTGGAAGAGGTAATAAGGTAGGCTCATCATCTTGACTTTGGTAAAATGCATCAGCAACCTAATATGATATGAATAGAGCTGGGAGTATCTTCCCTCACATGTGAAAAAAATTATAATTTACCTCATTAATGTTGCATACCTCTCTAGAAAAAAAGGAAAAGGAAAAATAGCCTAGCAGTATTGTTGATAGGTGGGTTTCAAATAAGGCCCATAATAACAAAAATCCAATTTCTTTTGTTTGAACCAAAGCTCGCAAATGTCTGGTATACCAGTTGCCTTCGAAATGATTTCAGATGAAAGCTCAAATTCGACCCCTGCTAGATTAACTTGGTTGTTTTGTAGGATACAAGAAAACAATATAGTTAATTCTAGATAATATTTGACATGCTTGACCTTCTCACAAAAATTGTAGCACCCTACATCTTGGAAGTATGAAAGGATCATAGGAGAGGAAGTAATTGGAGTGGTGTCTAGGGGCTCAAACCTTTTAGCTTTTCCCCCATGATGTTTTGGCTTGGTGGGTGTGTGACTCTCATCACCACTGGTGTGACTATCTCTCTCTAACAAGATGGCTGGTCCAAACAGCAGAAGGAAATTTGAGTTTTTCTTTAGGTTATTTGGAGTAAAATAAGTGGTGTAGGTCAAACTTTTGCAAAGAGGAAAGCTAAGGTGAGGAAAAATTTCAAAGCTTGTACTTGGTGGTAGAGGTCAGGCTTATAGTCACTCATTCCCCTCTCTATATAGAAAGCCAATTCTTCTTATAAACCCTAGTTCAAAGACATAACAATTTATTTTTGCATAGTCTAGGGTTTTGGTCCATTCTAACCATGGATGACCTCTCTGATAAATAATATTTGGGAGAAGGAAAAAAGGTGAACCAACCTTGTATTAACTTGTAGAAGCTTTTTAGAGGCCGAAAAACTTGATTTTGAAAGTCTTCGGCAAAATTTTTGAAGTGTTATCAGGGGCGCAACGCCAACACGTAGCGCCTGTGTGCAGTGCTAGGCTGGTTGGGCTGTCAGGGCGTAGCACCGGGTGTAACAGGTAGTCTCTCTGGCGCTGATGATTGTTTTTGGGCTTGCGCACAGCGCCAACCCAGGCGCATAGTGCCAACCTATGAGCCTGTAGTGTAGTGTAATCTTACACTGCCTGCCTCGCCGTTGTGTGTAGTGCTTGAGGCCAGGGGCATAGCGCCATTCTCAGCATGTAGTGCCTGCTAAATTTTCACAATTTGCCTGAAAACCAAAATAATTTCTTCTAAACGGCTTCTTCTTCTCGGAAATGGGAAAGTATTCAATTGGTTTTTATACTTCATTTGAAAATTAAATTAAAGATATGAAACCCACTTTTGTAAAGTTGGTGTCTCCTATCTTTAAGTGTGCATTTTGACTAGTGTTTGTTGTGAACACACTTTAACATTTTTCAGAAAACATGTTTATTTACTCCTTTGCCAATCTTTTTGCAGAACAATATTTTTGGCATGGAGGCCCTTTGTTTGGAGCCTATCGTTGATATTTAGAAATCCAGGTCACATTTTTCCTTTTTAGGCCTATCTTGACAATAATTTATACCCCAACTTTTTACTTAAAAAAATCTTCTTTTCTACCCTTTGGAAAAATGGTCTTCTTTAACCTAATACCCTTTGTCTTTTTTCTCATAGTGTAGGTGAAGCAGTGCTATTTTGGAATAAACGTTAAGGATGAGGCTTCTATCCTTGAAATCTCTTAGATGGTTCTTTGCTTGTCATCAATGTTTTGTTAATCCACCAAAACAAACCCTGATAATCTTTTACCTATAGGCCTATTGTTTTTGCCTTGTTTGTGTCTGCCTCCTAGTGATAATTATATCCTATTACCTTGCCTCCTCTTATTGCTGGTGGTCATCTTGGCTACTCTTAAAAAAATGTGAACAAGGGCAGTTGTCCCTTGCATTTTTTGTGCTCTAAGCCAAGGAGGCCCCTTTTAATGCAACCTCTTTATGCAGGAAGGCATAAGTTGTTGGGCACCAAATCCATCCTATGACTCAGTGAAACCTTTGGTAACCTAATGGGTACCTTTGGAATTAGATTTTGGATACGGATCTAGACTTAGTAATCACCAAGTATAAGATAGGACCCGTGATAAGCTTAGCGTGTTGTGAAGACCTAGGATCTAGGATACTTGATTATCTAGAGGATCTGTAGACACCATCAGTGTTTGAGAATATTATGGAAGAGTCAACAAGATTATTTGATTGGTAGGTTTGAATAATAGTAGGGAATCTGGTAGATAAGAAAAATAGAGGATTTTGGCGCAAAAAGGCAAGACATGTAAAAAATGGGTGACAGTTGGGGTTAAAATAAATTTCTTGAACCTAGGATGGGTATTCGAGGAGTGGTGGGCTAGTGAAGACTAGATAGGAAGATGAAAATAGGAAATTTTTATCTTAAAATAATGAAGGCAGTGCGATTTCTAGAACTCACAATATTTATGAATTTTGTTTCTAGATATCTAGGGACACTACTTAGTCATCTTCGGATAGTGAGAAATATAGATGACTAACAGGAGGATGAGAATTTTATAGTGAAGCATCTAGAACTACTCAAGCGTTGAAGAAAACACTTTTCTAAGGAGAGGAGCATGTTAGGTCCCTGTAAGACTAGTGTATCCCCTTATTATTATTTTTAGTGTAGAACCCTTATTTCTATTTTTGTGCCCATGTAGTCCCCATATTGTTATTATTGTACCCCATAGAAGACCAATATTGTTATTTTTGTCCCATTACATTATTATTATTATGTAGGCTCTGATTATATTGTGACCCCTTAGACTCCTATGTATAGAAAGTAGGTTTTTTCATTTGGATCATCAACTAATTGTTCATTTATGTAATATAAAGGAGGCTTCCCCCTCGAAGAGGCTGATTTCTAAGTAGTTGATCTATATTTTCTTCTATTTTGTGAGCTAGATGCATAAAATGGACCTCCTGTAAGAACTTTATAACCCCATAAATGATCTTAGCTCATCCACATTCCTACTATCTTCCCACTCCATGATATCCCTTATCTTTTCTGGATCCACTGTTATGCCTTCCTTGGAAACCGAATGTCTCATGTAATGTATCTTTGTCTGAAAGAAACTTAATTTGTCTAAGCTTAACATACCAATAATTATCTCTTAGGAATATCAACACTAATGGTAAATGTTTGGAATTCTCTTCCTCATTCTTAGAATATGCCAATATATCATCCATGAAAACAATAAAAAACTTTTCCAGATAAGGATGCAATACACTATTCATCAAGCACATAAAATTAGATGGAGCATTTGTCAAACCAAATGGAACTACGAAGAACTCATAATTTTCGTACCTGGTTCAAAAATTTATCTTTTTGTTTTTATATTCTTTAATGTGTAGCTTATGATATCCCAATCTCATATCAATATTCAAGAAAATTGTTGTTCCCTTCAAATGATTGAACAAATTATCAATCCTCAGCAAGAGATACTTAGTCCTGATGGTCACCTTATTTATTGGTATGTAATAAATTCATAACTTGAGGATACCATGTTTATTTTTCTAAAACAATACCGTTGCACCGCATGGTGATACACTTTTCCTAATGCATCCATTTTTCAGCATTTCCTTCAACTTTAGCTTCAACTCTACCAACTGTGATGTGCAGATCCTGTAAGTTGCCTTAGATGTTGGCACTGCCCTTGGTACCAAATCAATAGAAAAGTATACTTCCCTATGAGGTGGAAAATCTGAAATCTATGCAGAAAATGCATCCTGAAACTATTGTAGAACTGGGTACTTGCTTAACACATCTGCATCCTCAACTTCCTTACCTTTGACACTAGAAATGTGCACTGCAAATAACACGTACCCTTTCTAGCGACTATGCTTTTCCTGCATAGTGGTCACCATCCTAACTAATGATTCTTTCTTCTTACCCCACAAGACTCTTTATTCCTCATTTTCATCCAAGTACTCAATAGCATTTTCATAACAATCCACCTTGGTATTATGAAGATACAAATAGTCCATACCCAAAAGCATGTTATATGATCCCAATGGAAACACATTTAGATGTGATGATGTAGAAATACCATTCAATTCAAATGCACAAGCTCTTACCCAATTATGAACCATCTTCTTAGTACCTGTAGCCAACTTCACTAACCAAGATTCTGCATGCATTTCTTTATTCAAACCACACTTATCCACCAGGTTGGGATTAACATAACTATAATTATATCAAAATTCAATCAAAATAGAAACAAATTGATCAAAAATTCTACTATCCATCTCAATAATAGATTCCTAGAGATATTCCTTCATGTTATCCAGTGTTGCATGGATCTTGGGAATACTCTCTCCAAAATATCCCACTGTTTGTTCCCCATGAGCAATTGATACCTTTAGTCTACCATCCTGATGTTGTAGAAAATGTCTCCTATGATGATCTCCTCCACAAGTCCAACATTGCATGGTCTCCCTATTTTCACTCATATTTTTCTCCTCAGACTAAATTCCTTATCCTCTGCAATATGTATTGAATTTATTAGGTGGTGCAAAATTCTTTTTTTTACCTGTATCCTAAGGTATTTCTCGCTTCTTGTCCCATTTTCCTTTATTCTTATCATTACCTTTCCAATATTTCCTTGTCTCAGATCTCCACTTCGATTACTTATAACAATGCTTTAGTTTCAAGATGGCTTCCTCCAACGATCTAGGCTCATCAAACTCAGTCACCTCTTTGAATTTTATCAACAACCCACTGATGAATATTTGAATTGTGGCCTTATCCTCCTTTAGGTAAGGAACATACCTCAAAAACTCCGTAAATATGCTAGTGTACTCCTCATCGGTCATATAGAAAATCTGTAGCTCATAGAACTATTATTCCATGTCATCATATTATCTTTATGATAGATACGTCTTCCTAAATAATATCTATAATTCACTCCAATTCAATTCCTCCTCATCAATATATGTCATGTTATTTACATATTCCTACCAAATATCTACTTTACCTTTAAGATTGGATGAGTAATCATGTAACCTAAAGAACTTATTCATTTCAATAAACTGTGCTTTTGAATCTTGTGATTTCGTCATATATCCTTAAAATTTAGGTGTGTTTTCTTTCTTGAAATCATCCGGAAATTAACCACTATCACTTCTCCTCTAAGGGTGATAATGATGACAATCATAGTTCCTGTCACAACCAGAACTAGAATAGTACATGTTTCCATCACCTCTCCTATCCGAAGTATCCAAAAATATACCATATATGATCGTGTCATATCTATATAACATGTGACTATCAAGAGACCTAATTCCATATGCCGCATTAGTCCCATCCTCATGTCCATAGCTGATCTGGAGTGGTCCTTGTCTATGCAATTATGACAAGATATGAAGAATTACAACATCGACTTCTGCTTTTTTTTCATGTGCCTGCATGATTTTGTCATTATCTACTTTGAAAATCCTTATTTCTTCATTCAAACTCCTCAAAGTGTCTACTAATTAAGAATAGTTCCAAAAACCACATTTATCATTTGATTCATAGGGAGAATATTTGTAATCTACCATCTTGGAGGTCATATTTATTTCTCGGTGCAAGGTATAATATGTCAGATAACCCAAATCACAAACAAACCAATGTATCTTAGAATCATTCGAGGAAGATATTTCCTGTAAGACCAAGCAATCAACATATTACAGGTATAATAATAATTATAAAAACATGTATATGTATATATATAAAACAAAGCATAAACATCATTCTAACCATAGTTGCGTCATCAATGCACAACCATATCAGCATACCAATATACGATGACCTCATGCATGACAACAAAAAAGATACCAATGTACACTTGACAATAGGTAACCACTTGAAATGCATGAACAACATATAACCAATCATACCCTAATTATGAAACATTCCACAACAACCTCATCAACCTTCATATGGCGACATCACTGCAACCATGACCAACACCATGCATATGCAACAAACACATAGACGACAAGCATAAGGATCACATGCAGCTGACATAAATGCATGACCAACACACTTCCCATCCATTCCAAGGGGTGAACCATTATCTGATACCACTCTATAACACCCTCCTGCCACATCTACCCATGTAACCGACCAACTAGGGTAAAAAATTGATGAAGAGTTACTATGATATGATTTAACTCCTTACGTGTGAGTTAAGGAAGTGGAATCGATAGAAAACAACAACACAAACCTTCTACACCTACAACCGAACCCCAAGGAGCCATCCAAATCTTCCAAGTGAATAGCCCCTAATACAAGCTAACTTTTATTCGATTAATACCCCAATCACTCCTATGACATGCACATGAGTGTCGGTGGGGCCCTCCAGTCGCTCCCACAACATGGGTATACATGCGATTGTAGACTTTCATAGGTAGTTTTATGCCTAAAACTCTCATTTCTAAGCCACATTTTTAGGTGCACGCTGAGGTCACTACCTTGAAATCCATGAAAATTCCAAAAATGAAAGATAACAGCAAAATAATGATAGAAATGCAATTACTTGAACAAGGACTTGATTGGACCCCTACTAGCTATGTAAAAAATTTCTTTAAACATGTCACAAATATGTAATATACAAGTTTAAACAACATATATGAGCATAAGGGTTTCATACTCACTAGAGAATCACTAAGAAGCATTGATCACTCATCACATTAGCTGCATTATATTCTATTATGTCATAGATTCACTACTCATTCATTTACAAATCAAAACATGATGAGAGCCATACATCATCGCTATCATAGAACATTTTCATAACGAACATATAAAAAATAGAAATTACAACCATAAAACAACCATTTAAGCCAAAGAATAACAAGTATATTTACCCATCAATAAAAGAGGAAAGGATCTCTTATTTACATAATAAAAATGAGACCAAGTGTGGGACTTCCACAAACCACCAGACCATAGATATGGTTGAACCAAATATCTCTTTCAACCAGTTGCCCCCATGCCATATTCCAAACATGAATGTGGGATTTCACAAAACAAATCAATAAAAAACAAACAAGGGCTTCTAGAGGCCAAACCACCTCAACCATATACCATTTAATCCACCTCATGGTCGAACATCACAAACCATCAATGGGTTGGTCTCTACCCAAGTTGTCTAGGGATCCAAATCATTTTTTCCAACCAAGGCTCTAGGAATAATAACTCAACCCACAACTATTTTCAAGGTCCAAATAAATTTTCTAAACAATTTTCCAGGACTAGTAACTCAACCCACCAAGGGCTCCAAAGTGTTTTTCCATCCAAGGCTCTAGGAATAGTAACTCAACCGAATCCGTTAGAGGGCTCCAAAGCATTTGTCCTTCGGATTCTACGTTTCCATCTCCTAGTATGATGCATGTAATCATGATTCTAATGCTTCTTACCATCATGGCTATACTTTACAAAAGAGAAAATTTAAATAGAAACCTGAGAAGAACTAGGTGATGAAGACTATCTCAATCACAATAGAGATATTATACTTCTTCTTGGATTTATTCTTTTTAGCTTCTTCCACTTCTTTAGTGACATGGGATTCTTTTCTTCCTATTTTTTGTTGTCCTTCTTGAGCTTTGCACAAATCTCTCTTGAAGTGCCCATATTCATGACATCCATATCATTTAACTTTCAACATGTTCTTCTTCTCTTTCTGAGAACCAAGCTTCCCAAAGTTCCCTTTTCTTCTTGCCATGGCAACAAATGATTGAGCTTTCTCACTTGATCCCACATCAATTTTCTTCTTCAGCCTAGTTTCTTTAATTCTGCACAATGAGCAGAGTTCATTGAATGTAGCTTCCTTCTTCCCATAGATGCTTGATGTGAAGTTGCCCCATTCCTATGGTAGTGCATTGAGTACTATGGTAGTCATTTCCTTTTCAGAAATTATTTCTCAGAACTATTGGAGTTAGTATCTTATTTATGAAAACCTCATAAAGTAGGAGGTTATTCCTTATTGTTTCGATATCTTAATCTTGTATAGTTCTCTCCTTCACGAGATCACTTCTCCTCCAGTTACTACAAATAAAAATTTTACAAGTTGGCCACATATTTCTTTTGATGTTTCTAGTTTTTATACATAGGGAACCAGGGGATCTTTGATGGATTCTATGAGAATCCTTTGAACCCTTACTTCCCCATCCATGTAATTTGAAAGAGATTGAGATTATTCCTTTGGAGGTTTTGTGATTGAGCCCTTAGCATGTTCCACAACTTCATTTTCTATGAGGATTAAATCAATCCCCTTCTTCCATGCAATAAACCTTGATGACCCAACCAACTTATTAGTCTCCTTGCAAAAATTCATTTTGATAGATTCATATGTGGACATAAATATACTTACTTGTGAAGATACTCCTTGATGAAAATATCTTTAATTTGTCGCCCTCTGGAGTTTGATGATGATACAATAATATAATATCTTTTCTTGAGGAATATGTCTTCCTTCAAATAGTGATCCTTGTCATAGAGAGAGAGCGATAACCCCAACTTATTTATGATGCTAACAACTCCTTTCTTTCTTCCTTTGGATGAGATAACTTCAACATGTTTAGATATTCTATTTGAGTAGAGATAATAGGTTTTTGAGATCTTCTTCCTTGAGATGATGATTTGAGTGAGTTTCCAAAGAATGCTTCTAGTGTGGGATTATTCTTTGATCAATATAGGGTTTTGACACTTCCTTCAATATGATGATTAAATCCTTGTCTTCGAAATGCCTTGGATATGAGAGGATATTCTTGGTGATTTGAAGCCCTTGATATTCTTCTATAAATTTGGTCCTTAAATTCTTGAGTGTCCTTTATTGATCTTCCCTTCCTTTACTTCTTACCTTAGCGTTGATACCATGTTGAGAAATCTAGGGAAGTTTGATTAGGTGATTGATAGCTTCTTGTGAGTACTTTTTACTTTTATTAATTAGGTTCCCTTTATTTTTATTATAATTATGTGTTCTTCTTTATCAAACAACTACCAAATCATAATGAAAAATTGGACAAAGGGCAAAAGATATAGGTGGTCAAACAGGGCCAAAACCTCTGCAAAATTAAGAGGAAAACCCATGGAATTATTCTTCTTATAGGATATTTGATTTGATGAATTACAAGACCTAAACAATTGAAGAAAACTCCTCTAATACCATGTCAATTATTTCCTTAATTAAAAAAAAATTCTTCTTATAATGTTGTGACTCCTCATTTATTAACCATCAACCTTGCAACCCAAGTCTAGGATTCTCAACCTCTCTTTCTACAATTCTCAACCTCCTATAGATGACTTAATTTTCCCATGTGTGACCAAAATAGGGTAATTTTAACCCTTTTCCTCCTTCACTTGCATTTTTCTAGTATTCCTGTAAATTTGGCCAGTAAGGTGCTCCTTCTATTTTACTTATTTTGGCCTCCTTGAGTTGATTATACCTTTTATTTTTTGTAATAGGTTGTGCCCTAATCTCCTCTAACGTGTGAAAAAAATTATCCCAACGGAAGTTTCTGAAATTACTTTACTCTTCCTTCAATCTTGATCTCCTTTTATTCACTTCATGAGAGGTCCTTTTGTTTCCGAAATATCAAACTTCTTTTTCTTGAGTGAGTCCTCTTGAAATGAGGTTGATGGCTCTATATATACTCTCCTTGACACATCATTTTAGGCCCACTTGAAGTGTCCTTAGGTTGAATTGATTGTCCAGAAGGACAACGTGATGCTTGCACATTTTAATTGTTCTTGGAGGGTCTTTTGACTCTAATTTGACTCAAATAAATTCTTTTTACAATATGTAACATGCCCAATAAGGGTCTCTCATACATGAAAATGACTCACTTCACTTTATGACAAACCTAAGAGCTCACAATGGGAGATTTACCTAAAAATAAATTTCCCTTGAGCATGAAACCTATGTCTCAATATCAATAATAATAAATTTATTTTTTCTCATTACATTAAACACATAGAATAATGATTACACATGTCATTATGAAGACGGGGACTAGTTACATATATCAACCATTTCCAAGTTCTATTTGAGCATTTGAATGAACATTTGGTTTTCAACTCATTGATTTTCTCATTGCCAAGGCCTTATTGTTAGTTAATGGAAATTTATCTCATTTTTCTTGTTAGTAATAATATAAGGTTGGAAATGAGTTGTTTTGGTTGATGGGTGAGAACTAGATTTATAATACCATTTTGATAGATGTCATAATTGGAACCACTTATTATGCTTCACAAAGAAACATAGGTAGGCTTCTATGGATTTGTTTATAACTTACTTTTGACCATCTATTTGACGATGATAAGGTAAAATAATATTATAGAAACTCCAATTTGTTTGGAAAATTATTTCCAAAAAATGATGTTTTTTATAGGCCATTTTGTCAAATCTAGTCAATAAGCCTATAAATTAGATCAATAGCATCCATGAACACATTTTCATCATTCGTAAGAAAATCCCTAATCATGACTCTCCCAAATCCCTGAATCTATGGGCTTAACCACTTCATTTCCATACTTTTAATGCCCAATTCACCATGCCCCTTTAAGGACTTGTGTTAAGCAACAAGTTTCTCATTTATGCACCTCTAGTAATCATATTAGACTATCCCTTGTTGGGGGTGCGTTTATTCTAGAAATTCCAGAAAAATAAAAATAATCCCGAAGCTTCCTCTTCCAGAAGCTTTCAGGAGTTGTTACAACAATTTACATTGGATAAGAACTTTGAATCATATCTCATCCTACCTTGTATATTTAACCTCTTATCCATTGATATTATCCTCTCATCATGAAAGGATATCAAGCATAGATTGGTAACTAAATAATAATTCCTAAACTAGCATCCTCTCTTATATATTTATTGCCATCCATAAGCTAGGGGATGGATTTTAGATACCTATCATGCCCTCATGTGGCTACCTTGAATATAGGAGAGTCATCATCTTCATCAATTAAGGTGACATTGAGGTGTGCTTTGCGGCAAGGAAGGATAAGTCAACTTTGGGAGATCTCTACAAGATCAGTTGTTATTCTTGCTTGTAAGCTCTCTCCTTTCCATATTAATGTAAAGAGTATACAATTTTCCTATATATGTTATGTTGTGTTTTCATTCATATGTTTCAATGATTTGTTTATATATTGAAGAGACTAATTGGATAATGCTACATAGATGTCGTGTATATTTTGCATGTTGTGAATGTCTGTGCAAGTTCTAATTATAGAAATCAGAGTGAATATTACAACTTATAAGCTAAGTGGAGAGTGAAGATTGTGACAGATTCCAAGTAAACTTCTTTCCATTCTCCATTTTCTGTAAGGATAAAATTATAGTATTTTCTTTATATTTTTCTAAACCATGCCATTAAGTCTAGGGAAGATACTTCTGTTCACATTTTTAGATGTCCTATAAAAAATTGATGGCTCCGCTTGGTATCAGTTCATTACCTGGTTTCCATGTCCTTAGTACTTTTTTTTTCCTCTTGTCAATACCTTCATTGTCTCACTCAATCCTGAAAAGACCTAGGAAGACCTTTCATTTAGATTCAATTACATTTTTTGTGTCAGAACTTGGTATTCTTTAATCAATGCTCCCCCTATCCTAGAGACAGAGTGTTGCAGTACAACCTAGCATTCTCGACACTTGCATTGCAGAGCATTGGTTCCCTTCTCGGACCTTCACTAACCCCTATTTCATGCAAAAATTTTCCTTTTTATGATTTTCTATCTGTTCAAATTTGTTCCAAATTCTCTTCCTTATGTCCCTGAGTGTATTTTGGTCTGTTAGAATCCTCCATCTTGTTTTCTTTGGGTTTTGAGTGTCTTTGATGAGAATTTGTTTGGATTTTGTTTTTTTCTTGTCATTAGGTCACTAGAAAACTAAATTGATTCATCATTGAGTGCTTGAAATAATTGGTGTTTTATTTATCGTTCTAAATATTTTATTTTTTTGGTGATTAGACATGCATCTTAGTTTTCTCTCATTTGAGGATTAAGTGGAATTGAAAAGTGCTGAATTTTGAAAAAATAAAAAAAATGAAATTGGCAACCTAAAAGGATAAAACTGACCACATACTAGTGTGGAATTCCAGTCACACATTGGTGAGGAATTCAGTTACATATCAGTGTTAAATTTTTGTGTCTAATTTCTTTTTTCCCTTAAATAAATTAGACAATAAGTTGTAATTTCATCTCATAACAACTTGTATCAATTAATTAAGTCATGAAGACTGAGTTAGCTCAAGAATTTTTAGCTGAGGATCTAATATGTGGCATGTAGAGTTCTTCTAAAATTTTGGGGGTCAAGTTGTAGTTATAGCACTAGTGTGGTGTGAGTGTAATCATTTAACTCAAATTAATTGAGTTAAAATTAGTTTAACTAGTTCTAACTGAGTGATGAGCTAATGAGAGGTCAACCGAATTAAATTAGATTTAAGTCACAAGTAGTGATCAATAAGATAACAGAATATTCTCTATTAATAGTTGCATGAATGTCAGTTTTGATGAAGACCTAGTTGAGATAGAGGTTAAAGGGAACTTAACTATCAGTTGTATTATTAGCAAATTTCCCGAGTGCAATTATAAAGCCACAAGAAGGAAATAATGGATTGTGCAATCAAGGAGCGTTGAATTTCCTATTTAATAGGGATTTATTTCCATAGGTATTGTGTGAGAAAGGATCGGCTTAGTAGAGGTTGAGAATTGTCTAAGTGTTTGTCAATTTTCCCTGAGAATTTCCTGTTAGTTTTGAGCAGGATGAGAGTGAGACATTCAGGATAGTGCAGGATTTTCTCAGTGTGAGAAAGCATTGCATTGTTTCTTGATTCTTTGAGCTTGTAAAATATATGATAGAGGGGTATTGAACATTTTATTTCTCTACATACATCTTGTGTTGTGTGATTGATAATTTCTTTCTCTACTTACATGTGATTGACCGATCATGTTTTATATTTCGCAAATATTGTAGAAGGATTCACTATCTTGTTTTAGTACATCAAAAGATCATATTAAATTCATTGGTATAGAGCCTCTATATAAGTTATATATGGAATCATAGTGCTACGTATAAAAAAAAAAGAGAAGAATTTGAGTTTGTCTTGAACAAGTTCAAATTTGCAGATTTATTCTTTAGGATCTAGCAATAGATCAAGATGTCTTTCAATGGCTTGAGACTCGAATATTCACTCGAGGGAAATTTGAATTATATTGCATGGAAGGAAAATATGGAGGCTTTTTTGGAGGAAAAGGGGTTGAAGAAATTCATAGATTTGGATATTCCCAAGCTCGCAATGGCATATGCCCATCTTCTTGATGCATGGTAGAAGAAGGTAGAAAAGGTGAGAAGGAGCATATTAAAGGGAGTTTGAGATCATATTGTCTCGACTCTCCATGGGAAGGAGACTCCATAAGCTATGTGGAAGGTCTTGACAAAATTTTTTTAGAATAACAGTGACCACACGAAGTTGGAAGTGGAGGAAAAGAGCAAAAAGATCAAGCTAGAGGAGGGCGATATGATACCGACATACTTGGAAAAGCTCAATTAATTTCGAGATGAACTTGGAAGTGTTGGTGTGAAAGTATCCCAGGATAATTTGGTGAGCCTAGCACTTATAGGCCTTACCAAGAGCTAGCATATTTACCAGGACTTTGTGAATGTGAGGGACAAGTTACCAATCTGGGAGTGTTTGTGGTCTGACTTGGTAATAGAAGAGATAAGGAATAGCACTAGGGACGGGACCTCTAGCACCAAATAGAGAAGTTTTTGAATTAGTAGGAAAAGGAAATAAATCCAAGGGAAATAAGTTCCAAGGGGAAGAGGGCAAGAGATACTCTTCTAAGATCAGGTGTTTTCATTGTCACGAGCATGGGCACTATGCCTATAATTTTCCACAGAAGAAGGAAAGAAAAAAGGAGCATGCAGTTACAGCCAATGAAGCATTGGATTCACAGTTCAAGCTTGATTTTACTCTTATTGCATGCATGGATAGCATTGTAATGGGATGCATGTGGTATCTAGAAAACACTTCCTCATTCCATATGACGGGGAATGAAGATCTCTTCAGTGAATTAGAGGAGAAGGACCTCCAATAGAACATAGAGTTTGGAGATGGCGAGAGGTATAGCCTGAAAAACATAGGTACAATTACCTTTCAGAGGAATTGTGGCTCCCCTCCCAGACTAGCAAACGTTTTTGTATGTTCCATGCCTAAGGACTAATCTTATCTCTGTAGCAGTACTAGAAGACCGTGGTTATGATGTGATGTTTAAAAAAGGAAAGGTTTTCCTTAAACATATGGCCATGGGACAGGTGAAATAGATTGGTGTAAGAGTCAAGAACCTGAATGCTCTCGAGGTTGAGGATGCATGCAAAGCTTTGAGGAGAAAATCAATGGCTAATGACTTAGTGGTTGAGAGGGAGAAATTATCTCTCAACAAGCAGCCTCAGAAGCAGTCACAAAAGGTTGTGGAGTAGCCGCAATTGGAAAAGCAGAGAGGAGACCAAGTGGCAGAGTCCACTCAAGCAGATACCTCCAGGAGGGGGAAATTTCGAGACAGATGGGAAGAGGGAGTACATACAAGTATACCTCTAGGTTTGAGGTGGGGTGATGTGTAGATATAATCCAAAGAATAAATATCGGTAGGGTCCATTGAGATTGTGTGTATCATGGATACAACCTCGCTATGAGGATCCCACAATACAACAGTAGCGGGAAGGATCTGTTAGACTGATTCAATCAAATGTCAGGAAGACATAAATCGAAGTGACAAATGTCAGATGCTATAGTGCAGATCAGAGTTAGAAGTTGTGCAGAGGACATGGATGCAGATGTCAGCAGTAGCGTAGAGATTTTAGTAAATAGTGAAGTAACTAGTAGCAATCACATACTTTGATAACAGATGCATAATATTGATTTAGTTTTTCAGAGGCTATTCAGTTTCAATAGTTGTAGGTGAAAACAACACTAGAGAAGTGTTGCATGCAAAACATTCCAAAGGAATCAGATTGGGAGAGATTGATTTCCTTTCTTGTTGAGAGGGACTGTTGAAATTTGCAACAACAAGCAGTGAAATTAGCAACCAAAAAGGAAAAAAATTGAACACATACTGACGTGGGATTCCAATCACACATTGGCGAGGAATTAAGTTACACATTAGTGCTAAATGTGTGTATCTAACTTATTTTTACCTTAAATAAATTGGAAAATAAATTGTAATTTCATCTCATAACAACTTGTATCAGTTAACAAAGTCATGAAGATTGACTTAGATCAAGAATTTCCAGTTGAGGGTCTAAGATGTGGCATGTAGAGTGATTCTAATATTTTGGGGGTCCAGTTGCAGTTCTAGCACTAGTGTTGTGTGAGTGTAATTAGTTAACTCAAATTAATTGAGTTAAAATCAGTTTAACTAGTTATAACTAAGTGATGAGCTAGTTAGAGGTCCAGTGAATTAAATTAGATTTAATTCACAAGTAGTGATCAATCAAATAAAAAATGATTCACTATTAATAACTGCATGCATGTCATTTCTGATGAAGACCCAGTTGAGACATAGGCTAAAGGGAACTTAACTATCTGTTTTATTATTAGAGAATTGATTGGGTGAAATTATAAATCCACAGGAAGGACATAATGGATTCCAAAATCAAGGATGGTTGAATTTCCTTTTTAATAGGGATTTATTTCCATAGGGATTGTGTGAGAAAGGATGGGCTTACTAGAGGTTGAGAATTGACTAAGTGTTTGTCAAATTTTCCTGAGAATTGCTAGTCAGTTTTGAGCAGGATCAGAGTAAGACAGTCAGGAGAGTGCAGGATTTTCTCGGTGTGAGAAACCATTGTATTGTTTCATTCTTCGTTGACTTTTTACAATATATGATAGATGGTTTTTGAGAATTTAATTTCCCGAGATACATCTTGTGGTTTGTGATTGATAATTTCTTTCTCTTACTTGCATGTGATTGAACGATCATGTTTTATATCTCGCAAATATTGTAGAAGGATTCAATATCTTCTTTTAGTGCATCATAAGATTAGATTGAATCCATTGGTATAGAGATTCTATATAATTTCTACAAAAGTAAAAATATATTTGCATTGGAACATAGGGTTTTCTTTGTGAATTGGAATTGGAAGAGTTGCATTTAAGGAAATTTCACTTAGAGTATTATTTATTTCATTTTGTATGCTACATACTCTTTTTTCTCTTCCCTCCTTTAGAGAGATTTTAATTGAAATGGAAAGTTTAATTTATTCATGCTAGCTTGAATTTTATGATATTCAAGTGAAATTCAATGTGAGCCGTAAAACTGAAACTTTATTGAAGATAAAAAATAAAATTTATTGAATCAACCTGAGGAGCATTTGTAACATTAACCCAAACATTTAAAGTTATAGGCTAGAAACATGTCCTAGTGTCTTTAAATGTAGGAGCTCTTATTTTTTGTTACTGTTTCATTCCAGGTGTGATATCCAATTCCACATATGTAAGTGTATCATATCATTCTCCACGTACCTATGGTTATATTTGATGGCACTTCACACAAGAAAATTTTATGGGAACGATCTCATCATATGGTTACACATTAGAAACCACTACCACAGACTACACTTCCACATACCTCTGAATATATTTTGGAATTCCACCCTAGGTTTCTATCCTCACCACAGGTAACTGAATGAGCTGCCTTGTACATTGTGATACACTGAACACAACATTCATGGAGATTTCCTACCCGTACATAAATGCTTGGTTCACTAAGGCAGTATATTGCAGTTCATAGTGGCTTGGTAAACCATTTTTCCTATTTACCCTTATTTATTTATTTTTTTTGTTAATTTCTAAAATCAATTAGTTGAATGTGGCTTCACATCCTTATTGTGGGACAACTCCTTAGTGAATCTTAGGTTGAGACTAATCGCAACAGTTTCTGAGTCCACCAGTCAAGAAAACCCCTCTAACGGGAATCCTGGTCCTTTTCCTCCTCTTGGAAATATTGGTGCTCATTATATGGAAACTTTGTCCCTTCTTGGATTTACCATTAGTTTTCCAATTTGGTTGTTTTTGACCCCTATGGTTCTGAATGTCCAAAATTCTCCTCAACCAAGTTGTCTTCCACTTGAACAAATTGATTCTAATGTTGACCATTTTCCTTCTTCACGTGTTCATTCTTATACCTATTATTCATATTCATATGGTGAAACCCTCAAATTTTGTACCCAGGTGCATAAGAAGAAGAAGAAAAGGAATATTAAGAAGAAGAAAAATAAGCAGGGGGGAAAACAAGAAACCATTACTACCAATGCAACTAGTATGGAGAGATCTTCTAATCAGCCTTGCAAAGTTAAATTTCATTGCAAGTTAAGTAAGGGTGACCACCTTCTAATAGATTTTCCTGGTATTCCCAAGATATTATAAGTGTGGTATACAGGCTCACATCAGCCTTTGTCGTCAACCTCTGGAGATCATGTTGGAAATAAACCATCACCTAGTGATACTAAGGTCCATGGGAAAAAGGGTAAAGTTCATTTACCCTAGAGGTTATTTGAAGGGAATCATCATATTAACCTTTATCCTTATATGGTTGAATCCAAAAAAGTTTTGGAAAATATTACAACTTCTCAGCCTCATCTTTCATCTAGTTATCAAAATATCTCTCCCAATCCTCCACTAGTTGATGAAGTGATTGATCAAAATCCTGATGAAGTGATTGATCATAATGTGTCTCTAGTCAATCCAACTCTCTCTGAATGTGGATCCCATGATTCTTTTCCTGACCAACCATTGGTTGATAAAATGGTTGACTCAATTCCACCTTCAGTTGACTGTACCTCTCTAGTAGAGAGTGAACTTCATACTGCTTAGTTTCTTCTTGTTTCTCCATATTCCAACGATATGGAGGGAAATCCTTATGTTATAATAGTACAAGGGAACAATCCTCTCCTTCCCACAGAACTGGGGGAAAATAATCTCATTCTGATGGCACAAGAGACCAGTTCTCCCATTCCCATAGCACAAGGGGGTAGTTCTCATTCTACCATGACACCCCCTCCATGTATTATGCTCACTTCCTTTGATTGGCGTCGACTAGTAGGATATCGTCTTCCTCCGTAAGTTCCCTTCCAAATCATAATACAACCTCATAATATCCATGTACCTAGCATAGTCAGAGATGAAGATACATATGTTAGCATTATGTCCTCAACTACTTGGCAAGCTTTTGGCTCTCCAAAACTTGTGCTTGTTACCTAGAATCTGTTGGATTTTAACAGAGAAAGTAATCAACAGTTAGGGATCCTTCTGAAGTTTCCTATTACTTTGGGAGGAAATATTGTATATATCAATGTGATGGTACTCTAAGGCCATTTGGATTTTAATTTATCTTGGGTGTTTATGTGATAGGAGCACTCGTCTCTTCACTCTTTCATGTAATGTTGTTTCCACATGAAGGAAGAATCATGGCCATTGAATAGCTTTCATTCATTGTTCCTAATTTGAATCCCAATCAACCAGATTACCTAAATGTTCCTTTATGTAAGTGGTATATCCCCTGCGATATATTTTAATTACACAGAAACGTGTTCCATGCATGATTCTACTAATGATATGGTAGGTGATGTCGTGCGACATTTACTGGGGACATTGGAGTCTTATATTTCCATTGGATCCTTTGCCACCTTCTAGAGTTTTGTTCTCCAATATGATGAGAACCTCTTGGAAGCCATGGATTTCTACAAATCATGATCAAGGCACCCGAGATTAATTCATTTTCATGTGTCAAGCTCGTTAAAAATGAAACAAGCTTATGATGATAGTTCTTTTACTATGTGAAGCTCGTTAAAAAATCAAATAGGTTCCTAATAACATAGTTTCATCTAAATTTCAAGCTCTTATAAACATGAAACAATATAGATCATAGTTCCATTTTATTGTGTCAAGCTCATTAAAAAATGAAACAAGGTCCCATGAACATAGTTTTTTCAATGTGTGAATCTCGTTAAAAAATGAAACAGATCCCCTTCTAATTTTATTCTTTGATTATATCTCTTAAATTCCCAGTCGAGTATTTCGTTCGATATCATAAATAAACCTTCATTCCATCCACCTGTTAGTAACCAATATTATACTTGGGTTAATCAAATGAAGCTTGGGGATCATGTGCCTAGAATTGAGTCATTATGTTGGGGGAATGAAAAATTATTTCAACATAGTTTCTCTTTGTTTCAACCTTGTGTAAAAATGAAACCAATTTCAAGCAGATTTTCCCATGTTTCAAGATTTTGTAAAAATGAAACAATTCCCACTTTACCTCTTGTGATTTCCATTTTTTCCAATTTTTTTCTACCAAATGAGTCTTTTTTTTCTCATTCTGTCATCAACATATGCTTGGCCGATTGTACACTTTCACCTCTTTTTTTACCCTTGCTTGGGAAATCACTGGGATGATTAGTATTATTAGCCAGACTCTTGACCTCTACGTCATTGGAGAAAATCCATCATGACTAGAACCAATTTTAACCTTTATACCACACGTTCCTCTAAGAGGAGTTATCTTTCAACTCTTTTCAGACTCCCTAAACATGAAAATATTGTCAAGCACTTGTATTTTCAAACTTGTTAAAGTAAATGAAAATACTTCTATTCAGTATAAGTTTAACCCTTTTAAGGACTAAGATAAGGATACTTACGAAAAATGAGTACCTTAGTCGAACATGGCTAAGAGGTTCTCTCGAATATTTTTTTATGCCTTTTCAGACTCAATAAACTATCTACAAAAATGAACATTTGGAGTTTTATTTTTTTCTTCCTTTTCAAACTATCTAAACATGAAAAAGGAGTTGAGTTAGACCCTTGTTGGACTCATAAAAACATCAAAAAATGATGGACTCGTTGATCGTGACGAGACCAAAACACTCCTTCTCAGCACTAATTAAACATACTTAGACAGATTCATCTGAAGGATGAGCTTATAGATGAAGTATATGTTATCATCCTCAAGGTTAAAAAAAAAGAAAGAATAGGTACTCACTAGCAATGGTTAGGGAAATTGGAAAAACATGTTACTCTACTTTCTTATGACAGTGTGTTGATCTTTAACATGACACTCTTCCCCTTCATCTTAGTGGCTATTGGGTTGGGAGATATTATTATCTTTTCATTCATCACACCATTTCAAAGCCTCTGATTTTGGTTTTGGGTCAATGTTTCCAACTCTATTCAATGTCGGTGATGTGTTCAAGAGAATTCATTCAGTTGATATATGCTATGATACTCTTAGGCCTTTATTCCATGATTGTCATTCCTGAACCAGTTCAACACTAATATCGCTGTGTCTTAAAGTGTGATACATGTTTCGTTTTTTTGATGGGGGATACATCAAGACCTTCCTGTGACTGGTCGCTTCCTATCAACATCAGCTCATTATCCAGGAAGTTGACTTAGAAAGTCATCCTTCAGTACCTTAGTACTTGTATACATCAACGACAAGTTTCCTTGATCTCAGAGAAAGGTTTTCATCATTGGTCTTTGACAGAAAAAATATTTGTGGTGTTCCACTTCAACTCATTCATTCACAATATCGGTTGTACTATAGTACCTTCAGAGCCATAACATCATCGATGGTTTCTCTTGCGTCTATTAAGAATTTACATTATTGACTAGTAATCAGATGGTATCTACGATGTTTGAATTCATCTCATTGATTCCCATGGTTATACTCGTACATTGGACGATCGAGTGAACGAGATAAAAGACCTCGAATCTAGTTTCATCTATAAATGCTACAAACTCAAGATTAATTGAGAATTACAAAGTATGATGGCTATGATCATACATACATTCATCCAATAATGGGTCCACCTTTTGTTATAATTAGATGTTTATTTTGATCATTGTACATGAAATGTTAGCTTATGTGTTGAGTATGGGTATGCCTCCCTCAGCAAAGATATCATGACATAAATGTATTGTAACAAATTATGATCTCGACCAGTTTTTCTTGATCCAGACTTGTCACAAACTAAAGCACTTTATTCATCACACACTATTTATAACTTTTCAATTTAGGGGGGAATATGTTATAGGAAAATATGTCACATCTAGTCAATGGGCCAGGAAACTGGATCAATCAACATCCATGAATACCTTGCCATCATCCCTACACAAATAACTAAGCATGACTCTCCCGAATCCCCAATTTCTTGGGCTTAACTACTTAATTTCCAAACTCTTAAGGCCTAAATCAACCTATCCCTTTAGGGGCCTAATTTCAGCAAAAATTTGCTCATTTATGCACCTACTCTAATTAGAGGAGGTTATCCATTGTTGTGGGTGCGTTGATTCTAGAAATTCGAGAAAAATAAAAATAATCCCTAAAATTCCTCTTCCAGAAGCTTCTAGGACTTGTTACAAACATTTACCTTAGATAATAAATTCAAATCCTATCTCTTCCTACCTTGAATATTTCACCTCTTATCCCTTCAGCTCATCCTCCCATCAAGAGTGGATCTCAAGCTTAGATTGTTAAATGGATAGGAATTCCTAAAATACCATCTTCTCCTATATATTTTATGCCATCCATAAGCTAGGGTTGAATTTTCGAGACCTAACATGCCCTCATGTTACTAGCTTAAATCCATGAGAGTCATCATCTTCATGGATTAAGATGACATTGAGGTGTTCTTTGTGGCAAGGAAGGATAAGTCAACTTGGGGATATATCCACAAAATCAGTTTTTATTCTTGGTTGTCAACTCTCTCCTTTCCATATTAATGAAAAGAGTGAATTGTTTTCCTATATATGTTGTGTTATGTTTTCATTCATATGTTTCAATGCTTTCGTGATCCATTTAATAGAGTAATTGGATAATGCTACATATATGATCTAGCTATTTGGCTTGTTGTGATTGTATGTGTAGGTTCTAATTATAGCAATCATTGCTATAAAATTGAGTACTATAAATTTGGTTAAGGAAACATAGCCCAACATCCAATTTGTTTTTGACACTCTCAACCAACGTGAAGTAAGGTCAATATTAGGATAGTCCAAACCACCCTATAATAGGCCTTTGAAAGGGAAACCTTTAGAACTGCAATTGAGATATTGTTAATTTTCGTGGTATGCAATCCCTCGTTAGTTGTGCTATATAACATAATGAGTTTGTTGGTTAGATAAGAAACCAAAATTTATCTTTAAGATATGCTACGCCAAAAAACCTCATAGCATGTTAACTATAATTTTAGTCGTCATTTTTTAAACCACATTGCCGAAGAATATAGGTCTATAATTTTCAAATGAACAAGGATTTTCTTTCTTGGGAATCATGGTTAGGAAGGTTGAATTTAAAGCTCATAGCATTTGTCTTGACTACTTGGATCCCTCCACCATCCTTAATAGACCTTCTTTTAGAAGGTTGAAAAAGGAAATATAAAATTCCATTATCCACTTGTGAGGGATCGGATAATATTGGGAAAACAACTTGATGATTTTCATTTGTTTCGCTATATTGGTAGTATCAAGTTGTTTAAATGTAGATTGAAAAAAATCCTTATGTGCATCATATTTATCCTTCGATGGGGAGACTTATGAATAAGCCCGACCAAAAATCTCCTAGATAGTATTAATATATTCCTTTTGGATCACATGTTTATGAAAAAATATGTTGTCTCCTTCTACTATCTAGGTAGCATGACTATTACGATCATTTCCTTACCCATTACTTTCCAATAAAAATATTGTCATGCATTGTGGTAAGTTTTGAAATAACCTACATGTCCCACAACATTTATATTTCATATATTATTAACTTTATGTCCTTTTGTGAAAGTATGTTGTGAACTAAATTCCCCTTTCCCTCTTTATGTAATATTTCCATCTCACAAGAAACATTTTTTCCTATTTTTTTTCATTCATCTTTTTGAACTTATAAAGTTCATTACTGAATTATAATGGTTAAATTTTTTTTTTCTAAGAAAAAAAAAATATTTTCATTATATATATAAAAAAAATAGAATACTGAGGTGCTTTAGGCATAGTCCAAGAAACATCATCTAGAGATAGATTCATTCATAACCTTTCCCTACAATAGTACATCCAGTCTAGAAAGGATCACCTAGAGATATATTTCCTTCAAATATTTCCCTCTAGTAGTACATGAAAAAATTTGTAAACTTCATTACATCAAATATATTATTTAATAAATAAACAAAACTTAAACTTAATAGCCCCCAATACTTTCATTTAATGCGATCTCTTGGAATACCAACATACTTTCATTTAATGCAAACTCTTGAAATACCACCATATGCATAACTTGTACTTTTTTCAAAAAACATAATGCCCAATGTAGTTGAAATCCTTCTTTAATATATTATTTAATAAGCAAATAAAACATTTGGATAACTTTTATATTTTTTTAAAAACATAATATCCAAAATAGTTGAAGTCCTTCTTTAATATATTATTTAATAAGTAAATAAAACTTAGACTTAATAGTCCCAAATACTTTCATTTAATGCAAACTCTTGGGATACACCATAGAGATAACTTGTATTTTTGTAAAAAAACCATAATATCCAAATAGTTGAAGTCCTTTTGAAAGAAGATTTGCACTCTTGTTTTGTTCCTTTGTAATATAACTAATCCAATAAACTGATTAGATATTTCTATGAATATAACTGATCCAAATAAACTTGTTAGATATTTCTTTTAATCGAAATGTTAGTGGAAGGAAAACAATAATTTGTACGTGAAGACTTCATGTTGACGCTTCTACAATTCTATTTGTGATATTCTCATTAATTTTGGGGACTTTTCTGATTTTTTCTATTTTTATAATTACTTTGGATACTATGAAATAATTTTTATGATTTTTCTGGGTTAATTTTGTATGATTCTCATTATATGTTTTTGTTTTTAAAGTCAAATTTTAATTTGATGTTCTAGTTTTAGTTTTCTCTTTCAATCTTTTTTTCCTTCTTATCAATATATTAATCTTCAATTCATTTTGAGAAAATAAGTTTTGTTATAATGTATGTATGCAAGATCTAGATACATTTTATTTCACTATTTTTTTTATCTATATTCCAAATTATTCTCATCTAAATTTGGAGTAATTTAATATAACTAATTCATAAAAAAATTGGAGATTGTGATATTATGGTAAAATATTCATTTAATTTAATTGTGAGAAACTAAGATTAATTATAGTCCATATATCCAAGATCCAAAATACTTTATTTCGCTGTTTTTTTCTATAAAGTTTATGATCCAAATATTAAATTTGGATATTAATATTTCATTTTATTTCACTATTTTCTTCTCAACCAAATTTAGTATAATCTTTTATAAGTATTTCATGGATACTTTATGAACCCAATATTAAATTTCAATAACAATATTTCCATATTTTCGTTTGACTATTATGTGAAAAGGAATTCAGAATTTTGTTATTTAATGAAAAGCTCCATCTCAGATCCAGGTTTCGGACATTATATTCTTTTAAGTAAAACTTTTACAAGATTCCAAATTCCATAACAGAAAGCACAATTCTATCACCATTTCTTGTTAAAGACTGTAAGTTTGTAATGAAACATTGTTTCGATTGTTTTAAATTATTATAAAGCATGGCAATAGTATTTAGAACTTTTGACATATCTCATGACATGTCATCGAAGCTCCAAGTTTTCGATTTAATTGTTAATTCTTTGCATTGCATTTATCCCATATGTCAGATGTACTTATCCAGCTCTGACCGCAAACCTAATCTGTAATGGTAATTTGAGTTTTCTTCAAATTATTTTTACTCTGCTCAATTATGCTCTTAAATGAATGTCACCAGGGAACCAGTCAATTGATTCCATGTTGCACTAGCTGTGCCTGAATAAGTACTTATCCAGCTCTCACCGCAAACCTGATGTGTAATGGTAATTTGAGTTTTCTTCAAATTATTTTTCCTCTGCTCAATTATGCTCTTAAATGAATGCCAATAGGTAACCAGTCAAACATTTTTGAAAATAGTAGTAAAATTTCAATATTTTGAGTGGGAGTTTTTGAGGTTGCGAAATCAATTTCTACCATTAAAATATAATTTAAATACTTCAGCTTCTTAATTTTTTGAAAAAAAAATTAACTAACCAGACTAGAAAAACTGCTATCTCTATTATTATGTTGGGTGAGTAAATGTTGGAATTTCTGATAATTCCAAAACAATCTAGAGAGAATAATACTCCCCTTCTAACATAGAGAATAAATGACAGAAATTTGTAGAATAAAACTTTTCTTTCTATTTCATTAACAGATCTAAAAAATATTACAAAATGTCTTCCTCAACACAAAGGGATTACAAAATGTTGACTGCTGCAGACGCGGTTCACAAAACTTCACTGTCACACACAAAATGAATTCTCTGTCTCTGAAAATACACTGTTGTGTTTTGCTCTCATGCACTGCTGTGCAAAACAAAACAATTTTTTTTTCAATGCACAGCCTCTCAGGCCTTTTGGCTTTTATATGCCGCGTATAAAAAAAAAACATTACGAAACATATTAAAAATAAAACTAAATTCTGTTTTAAAAGGCTGTCGGGCCCACTTAACAATTGCGCTTTGAACGCGCAATTCAAATCTATTTAAAACATTCATCGGGTCCAAACTTTACAACTAAACAAATCAACCAAACAAAATCTCTGATTGCGATTGAGACCTGGATGCGATGGCCCCTTTTAATTTCACTACATAAACTCCATCGAGTCTGCACATTAAACAAATGACCAACCGAAAGTTCTCATTGCGATCAATAAACGGACACGATGAACAAATATAAAAACTGGCTCATAAATCAATCGAGTCCAGACTTTAAACACTGTGCGATCGGGCCTCGAACAAAAGAGATTCAGATTGTGATTGGGAGAATGTAAAGTTTTGTAGATGTTCTATGCTAGTAGCAATTTCACTTTTCTTTCTGCAATCATACAAGTAGTTAAGCAAAATGCAGATAGAACATATAAGTAGATCTTACAGAAGACAAATCAGAAACAGGAAAAATGTGTATGTTCGTTTCGGCGGTCAACAGGATGCTTCAACCAGCAAAGTCTCCTTTGGTCAGCCAGCCCAGCATGTGTCACAACAACCCTCCAATCTGTAGATGAGTCAACCCAAGTCAACTCTGCAAAAGTCAACGCTGTCCCGAAAAGTCAACGCAGGGGCAGCAAGCTAAAAGTCAACGCAGCAGCAAAACGGTCAACCCTTTGACCTCGATTTTTGTGCCAGGTAGTACGGCCTTCATAAATCGAACCTCCCACAAGTTTTCAGCTTGTTTGGACCAAGCGTTGACCAAAGTCAACGCTGGTCAAAGTTTCTGCGAAACCCTAGCAGCAGCAAATCCGTACTTCAGCTTAGCCGTACAGTTTGTCCTCTTCGTCCTTCACACGTGTGGCTGAAACTCGTCCTTCTTGGTCGCTCGTACTCTAAGATGAGAGAGGAATATGTGAGTTGTGATGATGATGAAAATCTCTCCAACTTTTCCTGTATATATATCCATCATGAGGGTGTGTGACACATCTGTTGGGCATGCGAGCCTACATTACAAAACTGGCCGACCTTGCACATATAATTTATTAAAAAATAATAAATTCAAAATATAAGTTCTGCTCATCGGATTAAGACATATTTTATATGGATTTTACACCTCTCAGAAAGAGGAATCCAACAAAAATATTAGCCTCTTAATCTGAGCATCTTAATATGGAGTTTGGACCTAGTTGTCAAAATTTAACACTCCCTCTCAACTAGGGAGAACTCCATCTATTAGTGCAATCAACATCGTGCGTCATCCCGCCGAAACTTGCTTTGCTGGCTTCTTTATTTCAGAACAGAAGTGGGTCAGTCACAAAGACATCATCCCCCGACTGACATAGTCAGTGCAGAGGTCCCAGACCTCACAAATCTTGATCCGAGATCAAGTGGTTGGACCGTGCCATCCTAGATAGAGAGTACGGCAATCTCTGATGCGTCCATCAGTCTTTGCTAATAGTCTCTAACTTTTCCACACCTCATTGGCCAAATGAGAGGTACTTCCCATGAGCCCCGAACTCAATGGGTAGGATGCATACGGGGCACAGAAAATGAGAGGTGAACCAACTCAAAATCACAACGGTGGGGTCCAAGCACACCACCAAGGTTGGCAAGCCTAGCCTTGTGGTCGCCCATAGCTCCAAGAAGCTCTCCCCAAAGCCCCCCAGAGCTCCCAGAGCTCATCGTCCAACAGGACCCACATCATAGGGTCTTTCCACGACACCAAGACTCACACGGAAGGTTAGGAACTTGACCTTCCCCAGGGGCTTAGTGAGAATATCCGCGACCTGCTCATCAGTTCCTATATGATCGAGCCTTACGGCGCCTCGCTGTACCATATCCCGGATAAAGTGGTACCCGATATCAATATGCTTGGATCGGTCGTGGAACACAGGATTCTCAGTCATACGAATCCCACTCTGATTATCACAGAGTATCACAGTGGTATCTAGCACATGTCCAAACAACTCACTAAAGAGCTTCCGCAACCAAACTGCTTCACAACAGGCCATACTAGCAGCAATGTATTCGGCCTTCGCGGTGCTCAAAGCCACCGACTTCTGCTTCCTGCTCATCCATGAGATCGAAGCAGAACCAAGATTGAAGCAGCATCCAGATGTGCTTTTACGATCCACCACATTGCCAGCCCAATCGGCATCAGTATATCCACGGAGTATCACACTCCCGGCAGTGTATCTCAGCCCATGGTTTATCGTGCCCCGAAGATATCTCAGAAGATTCTTGGCACCAACCCAGTGAAAATGATGAGGCTCAACCATCAGTTGACTCAAAGTGTTCACTGCAAAACATATATCTGGTCGGGTGTTCACTAAGAACATCAAAGCTCCTATGAGTTGACGATACTCAGTAGGATTGGCCAAGATAGGCCCAGCAACGCTGCCACTCAACTTTTTAAAGTTGAGTTCCATCGGTGTCGACACGGACTTACAGTCCACCATTCCAAATCTTTCCAGAAGCTTCACAATATATTTTCCTTGAGAAAGGAAAATCTCTCCAGGTCTCTGCCAGACCTCCAGGCCTAGGAAATAGTGCATCAGTCCTAGATCCTTCATCTCGAATTCAGCAGCAAGCTCCCTCTTACATTGATGAATGAGAGGGTCATCACCAGTCAGGAAGAGGTCATCCACATATAGGACTAGAATGAGAGGCTTCTCTTTCACAACCTTGAAGTAAAGGTTCGGATCAGCATTACTTCGAGTGAAGCCCAGCTTCATCAAGTAACTATCCATCCTTTCGCACCAAGCTCTGGGTGCTTGCTTTAACCCATAGAGGGCTTTCTTCAACCTGCAGACATGAGTGTCTCGATCCTGAACTTCAAATCCCAGAGGTTGTTCCACATACACCTCTTCCTTTATTGCACCATGCAGAAAAGCGGTCTTGACATCCATCTAATGAAGACTCCATCCTTGCGTAGCAGCAAGGGCTATGATTGATCGAATGGTGGTATATCGTGCCACAGGTGCAAATATGTCATCATAGTCAATTCCTTCCTTTTGAGAGAAGCCACGGGCAACAAACCTTGCCTTAAACTTTTCAGCACTCCCATCAGATCCATGTTTGATTTTGTAGAGCCATTTAGCGGTGACAACAGATTTGTCCTTTGGTCTTGGGACCACATCCCAGACATCATTCTTCATAATAGACTCATATTCTTCATGCATAGCATCCTTCCAAACTTGATGCTTGATGGCTTCCTCAAAAGATCCAGGTTCAGATTGTACAATAGTACTCATGGTAGCTAGATACCCTTGGTATATACACGGCTTCTTGCTTTCTCGGAATGTCCCCCTTGGGGCAGCATGACCCTCAGCATCTTCGAGGGTGTCCCTGAGCCATGATGGTCTCTTTCCTAGTGAAGGGGGTGGATCAATAGGGTCCATTGGCCCTTCAACATCAGGCATAGTCTCATCCTGGGATTCTTCCAGATTTCCAGGTCTTTCTTCATGATTTTCTTCAGATCTAGGAAGATCTACTACTTTCTTCAGGGAAGCATCTTCGTCAAAAGTGACATCATGGCTTATCTCTACTTCCCTTCGACCAGGTACATAGACTCTATATGCCTTAGAAGTCTCACTGTAGCCCACAAACATTCCTTTCTTCCCAGTAGCATCCAGCTTACTTCTCTTTTCTTTCGGCACATGAAAATAGACAGGACATCCCAAAATTCTAAAATGTGAGACATCAGGTTTCTTACCAGAGAAAACCTCTTCGGGAGTTTTGGAGTCCAGAGCGGAATGAGGGCATCGGTTTTGAATGTACACAACAGTATTTGCAGCTTCTCCCCACAGAAACTTCGGTAGACCCTGGTCACATAGCATGGCACGGGCAGCTTCCACAATAGTCCTATTCTTGCGTTCAGCAACACCATTCTGCTCAGGAGTATATGCAGGGGTAGTCTCCCTCTTAATGCCAGCTTCTCTGCAAAAGTCTTTGAACTCATTTGACTCATATTCAGTGCCATTGTCAGTCCTCAAAATCTTGATCTTCTTTTCGGTCATATTTTCCACCAAGGCTTTGAATGTACGGAACCACATGAAAGCCTCATCCTTCTTCTTCAAGAAATATATCCAGGTTTTGCGAGAGAAGTCATCAGTAAATGTCATATAGTAAGAACATCCCCCAGGGATGTTACAGGCAACATACCAGAAAGATCAGAATGAACCAGTTGCAATATCTCAGAGTTCTTTGTGACACTTGAGGGGAAAGGTCCCCTTGTATGTTTTCCTTCAGCACAGCCCTTACATACACCTTCATGATTATTTCCAAAATCAGGCATCCCTGTCACCACCTTCCTTGCTTCGGGAAGGGCTTTGTAATGAAGGTGTCCAAATCTTCGGTGCCATAGTTCGGTTTGTCGGATAGTATCACACGTCATAGCTCCCAACGGACTCCCTCCAACCTGATAGAGTGTACCAACCCTAAAACCAATTGAGATAGCTTCCTTGAAGCTCTTCTTCCACATGAGCACCTTTCCATTAGAGAAAGTAACATTGAATCCTTTGTCTTCCATGGCAGATATAGACACAAGGTTTTTCTTCAATTTGGGTACATAGAGTACATCTTGCAAACGGAGGACTTGTCCTTGGGACAAGTGGAGGGTCACAGTCCCGGTCCCTTTCACAGGATAAGTGGTATTATCCCCAAGGATAATTTCTAGATTAGTATCCCTTTCAACCATGTCAGAAAGTGCTTCCTTGAATCCGGTGATATGTCTTGAGGCACCACTATCAATTAGCCAAACATCCATCGTGTCGGGCAGAGATGCAGCTGAGAGAGCAGATACCAGAATATACTCATTTCTTTTATCAACAACATTAGACTCCTCATACCTGGTATTTCTGGACCCCTTAGAAGGTTGATTGTTTCCTCCAAAGTGTGCCTTCCTCTTTCCTTTGGATTTGTCATTTCTTCGATTCCCATTTCTTCGGTTGTTGTTGTTATCGTCACTATCGGGAGAATCCTTCTTGAAGGGGCATTCTCTAGCATAGTGTCCAGGCCTATGGCAGGTGAAACATTTACTCTTCTTCTCTTGAGTCTTTGTCCTTCTTTTGTCCTTAGAACCACCAGAGTTCTTCTTTCGGGAATGAGCACCATAGGCAGCATTTCTTTCATTATCAAATTCCTTCATCCTTGTTTCTTCTTGCATACATCTTGACAGAAGCTCATCAAAGTTAGGAATGGTATTATTGTTGAGAATAGTAGTTGTGAATACTTTCCATTCATATGGAAGTCCTCCAAGTGCGGTGAGAACCATCTCACGATCAGCTATTATCTCCCCAATAGCTAGCAGATTGTTCCTGGTTTCGGTCAACTTCAGAAAGAAAGTTTGAACAGACTCATCTCGGCCCTTCTTCATATTCTCCAACTTGTTCTTGAGGAATAGCACTTGGTTCACATTGTTTACTTGAAACATAAGTATCAATTTGTCATACATCTCCTTGGATGTGCCTAGTTCAGATATGTAGGCAACCTGACTCTTATTTATGGATTCCCTGATCAGCAGCTTTGCTTTGATTTCTCCCTTCTTATACTTGTTTCTAACAGAAGCAGAGGCATTGGATGGAGGTTCTTGAATCCTCCCTGTCACATGATCCAGGAGATCATGATCTTCTAATTTGAGATCTAATATCATCTTCCAGGGATGGAAGTCATCACTTCCAGTCATCTTGTCATTCTCCTTGAATTCAAGACTAGTGGAACCCATTTCCTCCGATGATGATTGCTATAGATTGAGTTTGTCTTCACCTCAGCTCCGATACCATGTAAAGTTTTGTAGATGTTCTATGCTAGTAGCAATTTCACTTTTCTTTCAGCAATCATACAAGTAGGTAAGCAAAATGCAGATAGAACATATAAGTAGATCCTACAGAAGACAAATCAGAAACAGGAAAAATGTGTGTATTCGTTTCGGCGGTCAACAGGATGCTTCAACCAGCAAAGTCTCCTTTGGTCAGCCAGCCCAGCATGTGTCACAACAACCCTTCAATCAGTAGATGAGTCAACCCAAGTCAACTCTGCAAAAGTCAACGTTGTCCTGAAAAGTCAACGCAGGGGCAGCAAGCTAAAAGTCAACGCAGCAGCAAAACGGTCAACCCTTTGACCTCGATTTTTTGTGCCAGGTAGTACGGCCTTCATAAATCGAACCTTCCACCAAATTTCAGCTTGTTTGGACCAAGCGTTGACCAAAGTCAACGCTGGCCAAAGTTTCTGCGAAACCCTAGCAGCAGCAAATCCGTACTTCAGCTTAGCCGTACAGTTTGTCCTCTTCGTCCTTCACACGTGTGGCTGAAACTCGTCCTTCTTGGTAGCTCGTACTCTAAGATGAGAGAGGAATATGTGAGTTGTGATGATGATCATAATCTCTCCAACTTTTCCTGTATATATATCCATCATGAGGGTGTGTGACACATCTGTTGGGCATGCGAGCCTACATTACAAAACTGGCCGACCTTGCACATATAATTTATAAATTCAAAATATAAGTTCTGCTCATCGGATTAAGACATATTTTATATGGATTTTACACCTCTCAGAAAGAGGAATCCAACAAAAATATTAGCCTCTTAATCTGAGCATCTTAATATGGAGTTTGGACCTAGTTGTCCAAATTTAACAGAGAAGGATGCGATTGGCAAATAAACTCCGCCCTATACAATAGATCGGGTCAACCTTTTGGTTAAAGAAATCGGGGCATAAACAACAGTGGTTGCGATTCAAACTTTGCAATTGTGTAAAACAATGCCACATGGTCTGTGGGACCACCCACGGACCTTGGCACAAAGCGGAGGGCGATTATAATAGTTGCTTTGTATTATATAAAAACGTTCTGCTTGCGGAACTATACCACATCAACAAGACACTTCAGTTTTGAAACATATCAACTACGATATGCGATTGCCACTGTGATCGCATCACATCGCATCGCAAATCTTCACATCAACAAGACACTGCAAGTTAAACTTGCGATTCTGATTGACGCTTAAGTGGTGGGGACTACTTGTCACGTCTTTTCAAAGAATTAAAGAACTTCGCCGTTTAAACAATTTTTTTCATTTCTGGTTCTTGAGGGCTTGAAAGCCCGAAAGGACTGATTTTAAATAAAATTTGTTCTTCCGTACTTCAGAACCACGAAAGTCTTCGTCCCTCTGCAAAAATGACTACGCCCATAACAAAATTAATTCTCCTCTGCAATTGTGGTTGCAGCCCATCAACATTGATTTCATCCATACGGTTCTTCCCATTCTTCTTTAATATGCAATGCTATACACTCAAACTCTGCTGCTGCTGCCTTTGTACTCTTTTCTTCCTGCTCAAAGGCTAGCAGATGACTTTAATATTTCAACAGTAAACAACTCCATCAATTTCACTCTGGCAGCTACTATCTGCTTCTACATCGAAGCCCTTAGTTCCCTGGCAACGGGCAAGAACATGAACAACAGCAGAGATCTTGCCATCCCAGCAAGTGAACTTGAGCTCTCTCTTGCGGCCCATGCGAGAGTATCCAGCAACGTGGGAAGCCATTGCTTTCGGGCTTGAAGAGTCCAAAATTCCCTGCCACTGAGATCAATCAAACGCTCTGTTAAAGACATCTTGCCATCCCAGCAAGACTTGAGCGTGAACCTGAGCTCTCTCTTGCAGCCCATACGAGAGTATCGAGCAACGTGGGAAGCCATTGCTTTCGGGCATCAAGAGTCCGAAATTCCCTGTAACTGAGATCAAACAATCTGTTAAATAGCGATTAAATTTGAATTTCGATCCCTCGAACTTAGATCAAACCCTCTGTTAAATTACGATTAAATTTGAATTTCGATTTCGATTATAAGATTACAGGTCCCAGGCAACACTAAAGGCAGAACTACAAGCAATAAAGATTCAATGCAATAGAAAACAGTTTACAGTAAAAAATAAACACATTACCTTCGCCCTTTTTGTTGGAGAGACAGAGGATTAAATCATACAAATAACACGAATAAATTTCACACACGAACAATGAGCTGTTGCTCTTCTATTAATCACAAAACTCTGAATCATAAAACTCTCTTACTCTCTTAAAAACAATGAACCCATGACGGGTATTTATTCTAATTGACATGCAAATACTCTCACACAAAACTGGACTTAATCAACTTGCTAACTCGCTCACCAAATATAACTGAAACTCAACTCAACTAACTCCACTTAACTGCATGAGGAAGTAATTATATATTTTAACACTCCCCCTTAATTACGACCTCTAAACTAAAACATAACTCATGACAACTCAAACATGCCTGCTGGTCTATGTCTCAGCTAGGCTTACAACTCCCAAGTTTCTTTTGTGAAACTGAAACAAATCTACTGCTAATGGCTTTGTAAAGATATCAGCCATTTGATCACTCGTTCTACAAGGCTTCAAGTGAACTTCTACATTGCTGACAAGTTCTCGAATAAAATGATATCTCGTATCAATATGCTTGCTCTTTTGATGTAACACACTATTCTTGGATAGTGCAATTGCTGAAGTGTTGTCACAGTATATCGCTGTTGATCCTTGATGTTTCTGCTGGAGTCCATCCAATACTCTTCTTAACCATACTGCTTGACATGCTGCTGAAGTCGCTGCTACATATTCTGCTTCTGCTGATGATAATGTCACAATAGGCTGCTTTTTAGATGCCCATGCTATCACACCTGAACCGAGATGGAAAACATAACCGGATGTGCTCTTCCGATCATCCAAACTTCCTGCAAAATCACTATCTGTATATCCAATCAACTCTTTCTTTTCTGTACTTGCATACATTATGCCATAATCTCTAGTTCCTGCTATGTATCTCAGAATTCTTTTTCCAACACTCCAATGTGTGTCTTTTGGAGTCTCCATGAATCTGGAAATCAGACTCACTCCCTGCATAATATCTGGTCTTGTAGCTGTGAGATACATGAGGCTGCCAACCAATCTTTTGAATAGAGTTGGATTGACATCTGCCCCGTCGTCATCCTTACTCAACTTTGTACCTGTTGCAACTGGTGTAGGTACAGGTTTGGAATTATCCATCCTGAATCTTTTCAGCAAATCTGTTGCATACTTATTTTGACAAATAAAAATGCCTTTTTCAGATTGCTCAACTTCAATTCCAAGAAAATATTTCATGAGACCTAGATCTGTCATCTCAAATTCTTTCATCATGGCTGCTTTGAATTCATCTATTTCAAGATCACCTGTAAAAATCATATCATCAACATATAAGCAAACTATCAAAATCTGTCCATGCTCATTTACCTTTGTGTATAAGGTAGGCTTAATGCTGCTTCTGCAAAATCCATTCTTGATCATATAACTGTCGATTCTGCTATACCATGCTCTAGGTGCTTGCTTCAGTCCATAGAGCGCTTTCTTCAATCTGTAAGCTTTATCCTCTTTTCCTTCAACTTCATAACCTGGAGGCTGCTGCACATAGATTTCTTCTTCTAAAATTCCATTTAAGAACGCTGATTTGACATCCATCTGATACACTTTCCACTTGTTCTGAGCTGCTGTTGCTAGATCTGCTCTTACAGTATCCAATCTGGCTACTGGAGAAAAAGTTTCTCCAAAGTCTATTCCCGGTTGCTGCAAGAATCCTTTGGCTACAAGTCTTGCTTTAAATCTTTCAATCTCACCTTTTTCGTTCACTTTGGTCTTGTATACCCACTTCACACCAATTAGATTTTTATCATTTGGTAAATCAACCAAATCCCATGTATCATTCTTTTCAATTGAATTCATCTCTTCATCCATGGCTTGCACCCAATTGTCATCTCTGATTGCTTCTTCAAATGAAGAAGGTTGGAATGCCAACAATGCAAAATTTGAACTAACATCCAAATCATCATAAATATCCTGCAAACTTCTCATCTTTTTCTTACCTGATTCGCTGCTTGGAGAGCTCTGATCTGTGGATCTGCTTGAAGATCCATGCTGCTCTGAAAATATGGGAGTCCTTGCTGGTGTGACTCTGTTTGGTGTCTGCTCTTTTGGTTCTTGATGTTCCTCTTCTTCTACAAGATCATCCTCCATCAATGGTGTTTGAGCATCGGTTAGTGTGTCTACAGTCCCATTCCATGACTCTTGTTCTTTGAACACAACATCTCTGCTAATGATTGTCTTCTTTGTGACAGGGTTATACAGTTTTTAAGCTTTTGACTGCTCACTATAACCAGTAAATATACATTTTTCACTTTAATCATCCAATTTTCCTCTTATTTGCTTAGGCACATGTGCATAGGCTACACATCCAAAAACTCTGAAATGAGATACACTGCAAGACATACCTGACCATGCTGCTTCTGGAACTCTGTTCATCACGCTCTTTGTAGGAGATCTGTTTATCACATAAACAACACATGCAACTGCTTCTGCCCAATACTCATTAGACAAGTGTCTTCCTTTCAACATGCTCCTTGTCATGTTCATGATTGTTCGATTCTTCCTCTCTGCTACACCATTCTGCTGTGGTGTGTATCTGGTCGTAAACTGTCTTTTGATTCCATGTTGTTTGCAGTACTCATGGAATGCATTCGAATCATATTCGCCACCACGATCAGATCTCAATACCTTGATCTGTCGATCACTTTGGTTCTCCACCAAAGCTTTGAACTCTTTCAATTTCGCAAAAGTTTCAGACTTCTGCTTCAAAAAGTAAACCCAAGTCTTCCTACTGTAATCATCAATAAAGGTGAGGAAGTAACAACTTCCACCAATCGACTGTGTCCTCATAGGTCCACACAAGTCGGTATGCACCAATTCAAGTGGTTTCTTTGCTCTGTAAGAAACTCCTTTCGGGAAACTTTCACGGTGTTGCTTGCCTAAGATGCAACACTCACACGTGCTAGCAGGTTCTTTGATGGGAGGTAGACCTCTCACCATCTGTTTCTGCTGCAATAATTTTAAACCGAAAAAATGCAAGTGTCCAAACCGAAAGCGCCATAACTAGTATGCATCAGAACATGCAGTTGTAAAAGAACTAACCTGATCATTGTAGTTCATAATGAGAGGAAAGAGTCTGTTCCTCGTCATCTGCACCTTTGCAATCAACTGCTTGCTTGGGGATTTGTCGTAAATAACACACTGTTGCCCCTGAAAGATAACTTTGTATCCTTTCTGCATCAATTGACCAACACTAATCAAATTGTGTTT
Source organism: Pinus albicaulis (assembly GCA_034641835.2). Lineage (NCBI taxonomy): Eukaryota > Viridiplantae > Streptophyta > Pinopsida > Pinales > Pinaceae > Pinus > Pinus albicaulis. Next base: position 227,002,604 of record CM076583.1, read on the forward strand.
GAGTCCAGGGACATAGTATACCTCTGATATGGTCTTTGGCTCCCCCTGCTTGGTCACAATGTTGACCATTCCTTTGCCATCTACAGCCACAGTCTTGTCAGTCCCCAACTTGACCTCTGTCTGCACTGTGACATCCAAATTAGCAACCAAATCCTTGTTGCCTGTCATGTGGTTACTGCAACCACTGTCTAATAGCCAGACCTTATTAGATGGTGCATGCATGGTGTTGCATGCGAGAAACATAGAGTCAGTATTTTCTGTACTGACATTAGCTCTCTGATTGCCTTGATCTGCAATCTTCTTCCTACAATCACGAGCATAATGACCAAATCTATTGCAGTAAAAGCACTTTACCTCTGATTTGTCAGACCTTTGATTGTTATGAAAGCTTCTGCTGCTGCTGCTTCCATGTTGATGCTCATGATCATCTCGGCCATCTCTATGACCGCCATAGTTGTTGCCTCGTCCTCTGCCTCTCGATCGACCTCTGCCTCGACCTCTGGAAATATGGACTTGACTTTGGAAAGCAGTTTCCAAATTGGAATCCTTATTTCTGTCTATCCTTGCTTCATGCGATAGAAGGGATCCCATCAACTCATCAATTGTGAGTTGTTCCAAGTCCTTTGCTTCTTCTATGGCTGCTACCACAACATCAAATTTGGTAGACAGGGATCGAAGAACCTTCTCGATCACTGTTCGATCTTTAATATCTTCGTCATATATCTTTAACTGATTGACGACAGACATGACCCTATTCATGAAGGAATCAATGTCCTCTGTCTCCTTCATCTGCAGACTTTCAAAGTCTCTCCTGGTGTTCTACAGTTTAACAATGTTAACTTTCGCCATACCTTGATAACTTGTGGCCAGTGTGTCCCATGCCTCCTTTGCTGACGAGGTTATCATGATCTTCTGGAACACGGCTCGATCTACTCCCTGCTGGATCAGAAGCAATGCTTGCGCATTCTTCTGCTTATCTTTCTTCCACTGTTCCCTCTCTGCATTACTGAGGGCTCGTTCTTCTGCATCATCTTTAGGTTCTGCAAACCCATACTTAACATGATCCCAGACATCATGCGCTTTGAGCATAGTCTCCATTTTAATGGCCCATATATCGTAGTCTTTCCCATTGAAAGATGGAATTTGTGGCTGAAAATTTGATGTGGCCATCTTGCCTCAAAAAAAATTGTCTTTGACAAAAAACCCTAAATTTCTCTCTTCTTTTAAAAAAAAAAAAAAATTCTCTCAATAAAACCCAAACCCTAGGTTTTATATAAGATTCAATCCTTTGTAGTTTTATAAAAGTTTATAACACACCTTTATAAAAACCCCTTTTGATTTTTTTAATATAATAAATCTTTTATATAACAAAGTTATATATATAAAAGTCTTCTTAAAAACCCTCACGTTGAATTTTTTTTTTTATGTGAAAAGCCCTTTTTTAAAAGATCATATGAAAAATCGTTTGTAATAAACTCTTTGGTTTTTAAAACAAAACGATGAGAGCGGACTTTTAAAGCTTTTAACAAAAACCCTTTTTTGAAAAAAAGTTCACGTGCTTTCTATTCACGTGATTTCAGAAAATTCAACGGATGTATTTTTCAAAAAACTCACACGGATGTATTTTTGACGCCGCCGTCGCCCGTGTTTTTGTTATTGAACGGGTTCCGCACCCACGATGAGGTGAACGCTGCGTGCTTGTTCCGCACCCCCGATGAAGACTAGGCTGCGGTCCAAACGCAAATTTTCGGCAATTCGTCTTTATCGAATCTCCGCAACTCTTTTTGGGAGAGAATGCGGTCTTTCCTTGCGGATCTCCGCAGGTCCGGCACTGAAAACGTGCGGACCGCGTAAATTTTTTTTTTTTTTTTTGTGTAAAAAAAAAATTCCGGCCTTTTGCTTTTGGCCTGCTTACGGGCTCTGCTCGCCCACGGATCTCTGATCCTTCCTCAGCTCCGATACCAATTTGTTGGAGAGACAGAGGATTAAATCATACAAATAACACGAATAAATTTCACACACGAACAATGAGCTGCTGCTTTTCTATTAATCACAAAACTCTGAATCATAAAACTCTCTTACTCTCTTAAAAACAATGAACCCATGACGGGTATTTATTCTAATTGACATGCAAATACTCTCACACAAAAATGGACTTAATCAACTTGCTAACTCGCTCACCAAATATAACTGAAACTCAACTCAACTAACTCCACTTAACTGCATGAGGAAGTAATTATATATTTTAACACTTTTGCAGGAATCTAAAAGCCAGACAATCGAGAGAAACAAAAGACCACTGATTAAAGAAAAAGAGGCATACCTCGGAGGAAAAGATGCTGCAAAATCCAGGGATGGGGAGCAGCAGAGTTTCCGTAAGTAGACGGATAGATTTCTGTTGTTCCTTCAAAGGCTCAGAAACAGCGTTTATCTGCCAAAATAAACTATGGCCGCATAACTTCTCCCCCGAAAACGAACTTATCGGCCGAAGAACTTATCCAACGGTTGGCAATCAACATCTCTATTTTCTGTTGCATTGAATATGTATTGGTTGCAGATTTGGTATCATATGGTATGATAGCGTTGGATTGGACCGCTAATTTTATGATTCAGTCGAAATTCAATCTAATTATGATTTAATTAAGGGTTTGATCTCATTTCCAGGGAAATCGCAGTTTCCAACCCCCGAAGCAATGGCTTTCTCCATTGTTAAAAACCCTAGGATGGACCCTAAGACAGAGCTCAAGTTAACTCTTGAATTCTTCTCGGCAGGAAACTGCACTTTTCAAGCCCAAAAGCAATGCCTTCCCACGCTGTTAAAAACCCTCGCATGGACCTTTCTAGGATAGCATGAACTCTGCTACTGATGTCGAGGGCATGTAGTAAAGGCTGCCATCTAGAAGTGAAATTGATTCGCAGGTTGGCTTTACTAGTGGGGAGATTGGCTTCGACATTTACTGTTTCATGGCTTTACTAGTGGGGAGATTGGCTTCGACATTTACTGTTGAGTTTCCATGCAGAAGCCTAAGCTTGCAAAAGGCGTGGCAGAGACCGTCAATCTTCTTGGTCGTCTTGATTCAATCTTTCTAATTTTCAAGTATAAGCATTTCTGTAACAATTTTTTTACTCTGAGCTTTCTGTAACTGCATGCTCCAGATTGAGTTTTAAGCAAAATCACTAATATGTCAAACTTGGCTTTCCCAACAGACTTCTGAGCCACATTTCGTCCACGCTATTTTCTTATTTGCAGTTGATACTGAGTAAGCCCTCAAAATGTCTATGAAAGGACAGTTATTAAATGAAGTTTTTCTATCAAATATCGAACCAGAGATTTGAACAAACAATATAAACAATTTTAATTATATATTTTTATGTTAGATTTATATAGTTTTTTTTTGAATTAATTACATTATTATGATTTAGTTTAAGTTTTTAACCAATTAATGTTGTTCATCTGTAGTACAAGATCAAAAAACTAATTTGATTAAAATGACCACATTAATTAGTTCACAACTTAAAATAAATCATAACAATATGATTAATCCCAAAAACTATTTATTTATTTTATTTTATTTTTCAAAAAAAAAATTCTAATCTATATGTATCCAACTTCAATACCAATTTAGTATTTAATTTATTATTTTAAATATTTATTTCGAAAAGTGAAGCTCCCTTCGCCAATTGTTGTCTTTTCTCATGTAAACGTTCCGAGATCCTTTCATCATATGAAGATTCTTTGCCGGTGTCCGCTAATTTGTAGTTTGGATGGAACGCCACTAATATAATATAAAAACATCAATATAATATTTTATGTTAGAAATAATAACATAATAATACTTGCATATTTATTAAGTTGGTTGGTGTGTTTATTTGTTAATTTTTTTAATTAGGGTAAATAAAGAATTGATATTTGTGTATTTTAAGGTTACTAGGATAAATAAATAAACTTTTTTTTATTTCAAATTTGTAGATTATATATATGTTCTCATAAACTTTCAAATAGAAGTGGCCGAAGTGGGTCTCTTGTCTAACAAACAAAGGGTTTCATATACTAATTTGGTGTTTGGCTTGGCCATGACCTTAAAATTGAATAACAATAATAATTCATAAAAGATAATTTCTATTATTTGATACAATTTCTTGGTATTAGAAATAGGCTATTTCATAACATGTAATTTCTTTTCCTTATGTTTTCTCTATTCACATTTTAATTGTAATCAACTAACTAAATAATATGCGTGTTGAGTTTCTTAAATGGCATAAATGAAAGGTTATTCAATTTTAAATGTTGATTTTGTGCATGCACTTATATTAATAGTTAATTCAAATATTGGGATTCTTTTTCTTTTTTTTCATTATTACATATGTTGAATGTGAGTGACATTAATACAACCTCAAAATTTGCAAATTATTTTTAATCAATTCATTTTAGGTGTGTGGAAAAAAATATTTTCAATATTCAAAGCCATACCATAGATACATTGGCATAGCTAAAGGACGTTTCATATCTTTTCTACAAACCAAGTTATCCATATTAGAAAACTAAAATTCTTTAAAATAAAAAAGGGAAATGTATTTGGGGACAAGCCATTATTAGAGAGTAATGGAATTCATGCACATGGAACATTTGCAATTCAACAATTCATTGTTTCAATATTTTGATAAATGAAAAACAATAAATCATATAATACTCTAAACATCATAATTTTGGGATTCATCTATTCAAAACACCATAATTTTAATATTTATCTATTCGACACAATTATTTTCAATAATGTCATTTTAATGCCTTACTAATCAATACTTCTCATTTGGTTATATCAAACATTTTTCAATTAACAATAAATTTTAGTTTTTCATATGATTAAAGTTTGAAATGCATTTATAAATTGAATATGTTGATTAAAAAATATCGATGTGCACACTTAGTATTAAAATATTAACTTTAATTTCCCTTTGAAGAAATAAAATGTCCATTTTTATCTAAACTTACTTCAGTTTAAATCTAATAATATAATGTACAATGTTGACTTGATAACCCAATTCAACAATGCAAAATATAATATTATTTGGACTATGCAACCCAAACCAATTGTAAAAATCTAATATAAATTTTTTGCAATTTATGAGCTAATGCTCACGTGATCATTCATCTAAATCATATTTTAATTCACATAAGACGTTCTTCATCATATACAAAACATTACAATAATTGAAAACATTGTAATTGAATGCTTTTATAATGATGGACACTGTCCCTTCTATTCTACAGGCTCATGCTCATAAGAGCAAGTAATCTACCAGGTATACAAAATAAGATATTATAATTGTTATATAATTTAAACTAGAGAGTTTAACACAATAATTAATCGTAAAAGCACATTTCTTTGAGTTTGTTATATAAAAAGGGATATTCTATTTTGTATTTCACATATTCATGCTCAGATTGAAGGCATGAACTTTTCATGCAATTTTCGAGTCCATTTATATTCCATGTTATATCCGAAAAAAATATAAACTTTCTAAACTAGATCTATTTCTACTAGGGATAGTAAAAATAATGTTTTTTATAAAAGGTGATTTTTTGGAAAAGGTATCTAAGAATATACAAACATATTAAACACCCAAAATCCTTACTTAGCCATGAGAAATCCTTAAATCAAGGTAAGATCTAACTGTGTTTAGAACAACAAAAATCAAGATATTTACAAACCTCTCTAGGAATCTAACTAGAAAATTAGGGTTGGATTGTATCGGTTAGGTACCCAACTGGTTGATTTTGTACCTAAATAGCACAAGATGGTCCTCCAGTCCAATTTCTCTACTGGTTCGTTACTCATGCATGTCCAACTAGTCGATTTGACTAGTTACCAGTTCAAAGTAGTTGATTTTAAAAACATTTGTCGTCATTGGGCACCTAAAAATGACAAAGGGAAATATTTTCAGAGCTAGATTGTGTTTGGGATAACATACACATATTGTGAGAGACGGAGAATTTTCCAACCTTATATAATGATGTTTGTGGTATAAATATTCAAAAATCATTGCGACTCTCTAATCAATGTTTGGAGAGGTGTTTCACAAGATCTGGATTTGATATTTTTTAGGATGGTAGGTAATCTTATTTTCCTAAAGATCACATTTATAGTAGATCTATTCAGCAAAGAATTGATTTTCCATGCAACTCATGATGTGATCTTCATATTTTTTTAGGTTCTTGCATATACGTAGATGATATTTAATGTCTATCTGTTTTTTTCATAACCAGACACAAGGGAAGATTGCATACATTCCATTAGATAGTTACATGGTGTAATTGAGTCTTTGAATACACAACATATTTTCTTCTTCTTTTATTGTAGCATAGGAAGTATAATCTTGATCCATGAGCATTAGTTTTTATTTTCTTTGTTTTCATAGGTATTTTGGCTTATGTCTTTTTGTAAAGATTTTTTTTTTAAATTTTGGAGCTTTAACATGAAAATTTTAATTGTTCCAATGGGGTTGCATGATATGGAGTTTGGATCCATCCCAATAGTTCTTCACTTTTTATGGCAATTTTAAATATGTGTAGTAGACATTCTGGGCAGGTACAACATACATTTTTGGTAGTTGCAACACATATTTTGTGGTTCTCTTGCACCTAAAAATATTTACATCAGTCACTATTCACATCACAATTCTTGACATCACAGTTCCCTAGGTCACGGTTCTAACTGTTGGAGTCATAGTTCCTCAGTTTTCTGCAATTGACTTTTGGAACTGTCACCTTTGCAATTGTGACCTTGGGAACCATGACCTATAGAAATACAACCTTGTAATTGTTATATCAGTAATATTTCTAGGCTATTAATGTAGGATAAGTGGTAGGCTCATTTCCCTTCTATAAGGCTGCTGGATATGTGACAAGTGGTCTTCCCAAGACCCTCCAATCTAAGAGCTTGATTCATAGCAAGTGGCCTACCCAAGTCCCTCTGACCTGTGTTCTTGATGGATGACAAGTGGCTTGCAAATGTCCTCTGATTTTGGTTCTCAATGAATGAAAATTGGTATTTCCAGGTCCCTAAGATCTGGGCACTCATTGGATGAAAAGTGGTATATTGGAGGCCCTAAAATATGTTCTCTACATGGATGAAAAGTAGTGGGTTGAGGGCCCCCAAATCTATGCTATAAATAGATAATAAGTGGTGGGTTGAGGTCCCTTCAATCTAGTCTTCCATGGAATATAAGTGGTGGGCTCAGGCCCCTTCGATGGGGCCATTCTATGTGTGACAAGAAGTCATCTTAGGCTACTCTGATCTTGGTTTTCGATGGATGGACAATATCCTTCCAAGGTCCCTCTTATATGGGCACTCGATGGATGATAAGTGTTCTTCCTAGGTCTAACGAATATAAGCACTTGATGGATAATAAGTGGCTTTTCCAAGTCCATTGGATCTGGTCACCTTAAGGATGAAAAATGGCTCTTGGATCTAGGTTTTGGAGGGGTTAAAAGTGTTTGGTTAAGGGCCCTTAGATATAGGCATTGCATGGGAAACAATTCGTGGGCTTAGTGACCTCAGATCTAGACACTACATGTTCGACAAGAGGTGGGATTAGGGTGCTTAGATATTCCCTTTTTATTCGTGACAAGTGGGGTGATGATGTTGAGATTTGTATCTTGGGAGGAACTCCAAAACCTAGGGTTTAGGGTTGTGGAAGAATTAGTACCAAAAATTATCTTGTGGCCTAAGAACTGAAGGTTGGGGGTTTTTCAGCAAAAGGAGTTGGGCCAAGACCAAGGAGGATTTTGATGACTTGGCACATGGAGATGAAGGAGCACCATTAAAGGACAAAGGGGAAAATTAAAGTACCATGATAACACTTAGCAAAGTGGAGATACTATTTTTGTATGTTTCAAGTGGGCATGTGGCACAAAGAACAAGTTGGTCAAGCCTAGAGTGTGAGTGTGCCCGAAGGGCTAAGCATTGAGACCCAAAAGAATAATATAAAAGGAGGTGACACCGAGGCTAGAAGAACACATCCAAAGTGAAAAAATTCATAGGAGACACATCTGAAATAGGTTGTAGATCAGGAGAAACTTAAGAAAAGATGACATGATCTAGTGCTTCTTATGACTACCTTGAGGGCCGATTATATCAAGAGTAGAGGCAAGTTGTTTTGGACTAGTTATGGGTTGGTTTTTGTTTGGAAATATGTATTTTTGGGTTGCAGACTTTCCTGAGGTGGACAAATTGTTTTTTGAGGATCCAAGTATCCAATGAAGGGAAGAGGAGCTAAGGAGGAAGGAAGCCACATCTTGAGTAATGTTCTTAGGAGTAGAAAAAGGAGATGATGTGGACTGATATCAACCCTAACCATGATGAAATATAGAACAGAAGGTGAAAACCTATAACAGTGAGAAAAATGTATGTTGTTGATGTGTATAAGTTTGATTTTTTGATAGTGGATAGATTCCACATTGGAAAAATTATTTTTGGTTATATTAAAGATATTGGATGGTAGCAATTAGGTGCCCAAAATATCCCCAGACAGTTGGAATGAAGGATATTAACATTTTTAAGGAGAGTGGAGTTTGGAGAGCTTAGTTACTGATATTTGAAGGATGAAATAAGGTCAAAGGGAGAATTTTGACCCACCCGAGTTCATTTTTGGATAAGGAAATGTTGCATTGATAGGTGGCATCCTTTTGGCTCAAAATTTTTCTTCATTAGAGAATCACAGGAAGGAAATAGAGGGAGGAAGTCCCAAAGGAGTTGAGGAGAAACATTGGGAAATCTAAAGTTGTTCAGAAATGGAGTTGTGAACAACTCAACAAGAGTTTCTATGTGTTGAGTCATTGATGAGTGAATGATCAGCTAGACAACAGATTGGTGAGTCATGTTTAGTGACCTAAAGGAGTAGGATGATTGATAGAGGAAGTGTTGGAGATTTGGAGTAGAAGGATTAGCATATGTGTTCAGGATACGACCAAGGAAATTTTTGAAGTTTGCTACATCATCTAAGACGTTATATTGTATCTTATTTAGGGTAGTGTCGTTATCATAGTTGTTGACAACAAGCTGTAGTTTGTATTTTTGTATCAATGAATGTATGAGGGACATTATCCCTTATACGGGAGCCCTAGATAGTTATGTTGTAGCTTTTTAATATAACGAAGTTAGGTTGTTAAAATTTATAAAAAAAAATTAATTTTGTGCACTAGTTGATTTAATGTTGCTTATATTATACTATGAAAATTAGTTTCGATAGGTGGTTTTAGAGATTATAATACCCTAATATAGATTCATGTGTCATGAAAAAACAACATGGTTTTGGAGCTAATTTGAAGGGCCAACGAATCAGAGTGTGCAAAAGGACTACAAATTGAGAGGGAATTGGTCACATGCTTATTGGAAGGCTCACCCCAATGTAGAATTTGTTCGTTGGTCCATGATACGAGGATGGGTTTGAAGTGTTTTCTGCCTATAATCCTTTGAAGGAAAGGATTAATTTTGTTCTTGTGGTGAACAAGATTTGGTACTTTTCCAAGAAAGAGGCCAATAAATCGAGTGACCCTAAGGAGCTAGAAGCGTATGAACAGATGGATATGACAGCCAAGTTGATCATCCTAGAGGGTTTCAAGGATCCTCTAATACCTCATATTCCCCGTAAGAACATTCCCCATCATATGTGGAAATATCTTCACGATTTGTTCAATAATAAGAACGATAACCGACTATTGGTATTAAAGGATAATTTAAAGGCCACGAAGATGATACAGGGTGAAGAGGTGACTTCATATCTAATGAGGTTGTCTCAAGTTTGATATGAGGTTGCCACAACCGGTGAGACTTTTTTATATTTTGAGATGGTCATGATTTATTTGAAGGGGTTTACTCCAAAGTGGAAGTTGTTCATCAAAGGGATCGTTGCCAGGGATAAGCTTCCATACTAGCACAAGTTGTGGCATGAATTCATTCAGGAAGAGTTGTGATACGAGGATATTCGTCTTAACAACAAGGCTTTTGATGATGACATGGCTCTTGTAGAAAGAATGAAGGGATAAAAAAAAAATTACTTGAGCAGGATTAAGTGTTTCAACTATGATGAATATGGTAATTATTCAACTAAGTGTCTGAGGAAGAAGCAAGGAGATAATGAGAAGAAAGGGGAGTACGTTGTAGGTGTCACCACTTCTACCAAGATTGATGACCTCTCTGAGGTATTGGAGAGTGAATATTTTTATTTTATGTCTCATTTCCCTAAGGGTATCATCAAGGAGGTTGCATGGTAACTGAAGAATGGTGTGTTGAAGCACGCCACATGTTAGCAAGATGTATTTGAGAGTATAGATGAGTGGGACTCGAAGTTGCACGTGGTGGTGGGCGATAAGAGTCGAAAAGAGAATAGAGGATCAAGTGTCATGTCGTTCAGGGTGGACTCATGCTAGTTGATGTGATTTTAGGATGTACTTTGTACCATTACTCATATATAACATTTTTCTATCTCACCGATCGAGGAGAAGGGGCTTGAGGGATTGTTCGAAGGTGGGAAGGTGATACTCAAGCCCAGAGACTTTAGCTTCATAAGTGTTGTGATTGGAGTTAGGGACAATGATTTATATAGGCTAATGGGAAATCCTATAGACTGTGATAAGAATAAAGAATAGAAGGTCCAAGTTTCAGAATTTCAGAGGGAGTGGATTTCTGATGAAGTTTTGTAGGTTCAGAGAGACAAAGTGCAGTGCAAGAAAGCGTGTGGTTATTGGTGAGAAAGGGTGCTTCTACAATTGGAAAGAATAAATCATGGAATTATCTGAAAGAATTTTAGGAGAAGAAGCAAGAGGATTCTAGTGGCAGTAACTCTTTCGAGAAGGGCACAATTCATGCTTCATGGTCCGCTATAGTTATGAGCTCCAGTAGTTGGACTAGTGTTGCCAATAGTGATAGCGGTGATGAGTTATTTCATAGTCATGGAGGTACCTCCCTCACTAAGAGGGGGTGTTGATATTTGTATCTTGGGATGTACGACAAACCCTAGGGTTCAAGGTTATGGAGGAATTCGTTTGACATATTTTATGTATATGTCAAACCACTAATTGAGTGGTAATACTCGAGAACCATGTTAGAACGAGAAAAGATGAGAAAAAAAATAATATTAAAACTATTTTTTTGGAAAACAACATCACTCACCCATCCTCAGTGCTGCATCTATAATGCCCAAGGTATTTTTTCCACTCGACCCTCCCAAAAACTACAATTGTAGTCACTATACAATGTAATTTTGTATCTGAGTTCACGAAAAAATCACGAGAGCTTAAATAACACATATATAGAGAAATTAATCAACCATACACAACCTACCCTCCCTTGGCTAATATTGTAGCAACAACAATCAAGAACAACAATACCTAAACATATGAACCCCAATATAACTTTTCCATCTCTTTCATATCAAAACTCTTGGAAAAATATTGAATCTCACATGCATGAAAAAGATAATACTACCTCAAATCCATGAAAAAGGATAAATCATTGTGAAAACAACAAATATTTCAGTGTCTTAGATGTAACACCCCTAGTTTATGTTTTCTTTCAAAGCTAGACATTTGAACTTTAATCCTAAGGGGTGTGGACGCCAAATGTATAAGTATTTCAGTGGATGTAATTAAATAATTCATTTTGGAAATTAAATAAAATAATGTTGTGCTGATTGACCAATGAGAATTGTGAGATCACTTGCTAAATCCAAGAGGATGGATAGAGGCAAATAATTCCCCAGAAATCTTTCAAAAATCCTTGAAAGAATTTATTTCCAATTTAGATTTTGAGGAAAATCTAGTTTCCCCAATGAGGTGGAGAGTAGTTGGGAAGAGGTAAAAAGCTGTGAAAGGTAGAAAGCATCTTTGAAAATCCCTAAATAGGGAAGCCTAGGAAAACAGGAAGAAAATCATCCTGATATTCTGGACGCAGAATTAGAAACAGGCTTTGGGGACAAAATCTTAAATAAGCTATTCCTGAACAGATCAAGAGGTTGGTCTGGAATGGAAGTGATCTCAGCTCGAGGGTGAGTTCTGGAGATAGAGGGACTCTACGGTTGGGAGGACTGGTCAAGTACCAAAGTGGTATGCTCACAGTGTTAGGAATGATTGAAACATTATTTTTGTTAAGTGTAAAGGTTAATGACTGTGACTGTATACTACTTGAAATGTTTTTCTTATGCTGGTGTTCCATACATTTACAGAATGATAGAGTAATTAAACTCTCTCTATTCTGTATAGTTGTAGGACTCAGAAATATGAGGACAAATCAGCCAGAAACTCTAAACCAGTCCCTGGTTTAAATCTGGAGATTATGTTTCCTCATAGTTTATATCTATGTAAATTTAATTTGTTTCTGTTATAAATAGAATTAATTCAGTAAAAATTAGGGAAACCAAATAAAAACCTGTGTGTAGGAGGAATTAAGTACATGCAGGGCAGAGATACACATTTGTTGAATTAGCTAAGTGAATTACAGATATATAGATTTATAAATCAGCAGTGCATGTTTGTTTATAGATTTTCTTCTATAATAAGGACTGAATGGAAGAGTATATAGTTTAGTACTATAAACTCAATTGCTATATATATATATATAGTAAGTAAAAGAATAGGACTAAACATGTTTACTAATCATGTAAAAAAATGCGGTTTGATATATATATATATATATATATATATATATATATATATATATATATATATATATATATATATATATATATATATATATATATATATATATAACTAGTGTAAATATCCTTCTTAAAACAAGGGACCAAACTTAACAATTACTGGAAATTATAAACTATGCATGTGAACCTCTATAAAATGCATGCAGACTATACATGCTGTGAAAGATAAAAAATAACTCACACATCATATTTATATAAAAGGCTCGTGGCAGTGTGAGCTAGAATAGAGCATACTGCATATGTTATAAAATAAAATCAACCTGTCGAGAGTCCACTATTATTTACACCAATAAGTAATATTTGTAAACTTGGAATCATGAAGCAGAAGTAAAGACATACTAATAGAGTACTATGACACATCTACTCTTATAAACCTAATGATAATAGTCAACAAATTGAGGTAGCTGCGAATACTCTTGTAGTACCAACATTTAATTGGAATTGAAGAAATAAAATAACATAAAATGCTGAGGAAGCACAAATCTAAGATAAGATTAGTAATATTATCAGTTTTACCCCGCAATAGAAATAAATAGATACAGTCAAAAGACAACTATTGTCATAAGCATCAACATGAAACAGTAAATCTGAAGTCAACATAGTATGTCAAAACCCTGTTCCTGTCACCCAGGAAGGGAATATGTATATATATCTATCTGAAATTCATATATAAATTCATGAACCCAAAATTTATAAATTATGACAGTCATGTCTTAGGACAGATTAAATGAGAAAAATAGTCTCAACGACCATATTAGCAGAGTCCTAGCAAGACAGACCAAGTCTAGGGAAATCCTTATTATTACAGTAGCAACGAGAAAATTTATATGACTCGAGTGGTCGGAACAAAAACAATTGGTATAGTAACAATGTAAGAGTCTAGTCTCATTCCGACGCATAAGCAGTGGATACGGACCTGAAAGCGCAAAAGGAAGTGAAATTAAAACCATATGAAATAACCATTTCACTATAACTCTCAGAGTTGAATTCGTTTGGAATTCGATTTACCTGAAACACAAACAAGGGACAGTGAGAATACGAATCAATTGACTGATATGAACTATAATTCCAACAAATAAATGCAAAGGAAACATTTATAAAGGATTACCTTGCCGATGAGGAATTCCTTATCTCCAAAACGACTTGAAACAGAGATAACCGAGAAAAATAAAACCAATTAGACCACTAGGACGTTCAAGGATGAGTGAGGAAGTCAGGGGTTGAAGTACAAAATTGAATTGATTCTTGCCTGGGGTGATGGATTGATAGTCGTAGAGGAAGCAAGAAAAATGAAAACGTCACCATTCGAATAACCTCAGGAAATTCACGAAAGAGGACGAGGAGTACGCCCTATAAAACAAACAAAAAAATGATGTAGTATTAGTATCCGACATTATTAACAGGAATATAAACATAAACAAATGAGAAGAAATCTCCACGACAAATGTGTTCAACTGATTGAGACAAATCCTCGACAGTAAATGAAATCAGATGAGGAAAATTCTTTAACCTCAGCTCTCACTCTATAACACAGAGCGTATTGTTGTGAAAGAAGAATACATAGCCAGGCTCATTACACAGAGCGTAGGATTCATCATTGAGTTAGCGTAATACGCATCCGTGCATACCTGAAAGGCTATACGATGAGGGATAGATGCGCTCAAAGCCATGGGAGAAGATGCTTCATTTCCTCCATCATGCAAAGGCTCGACATCGAAGGACAAGCAAAACAAATGAATGGCAAAAGAACCACTTCCATAATAACACAAAGATTTATATGCTCGTCCCATATCCAAACACCAACGAAAACCCTAATAGAAAGGAATAATCTCCACCGTCCAGGTGGCCTCGGATCCATGATCTATACACGGATCAATCTAGAGAAATTGCTATTTAATACTCAATAACGTAAAACATAAATGTAGATCTACAAAATCCATACCACAGTACCATCAATCGAGTCAAGTCGCCGGCATATTAAAAGAGCTATCTGGCGTGGCATGTTACAACCAAAACGTAGATGCATAGAACCTCGAGTATGAATATAGTAAGAACTAACAACATTGAGAATCAACAGCGTGCCATTGAATAGGTGACGAGGAAATTCAAACAAGTTACAATGGCCAATTACTTTAGCAACCGTGCCAACGAGATATAACGAATGCGTTGAAATTCAAATGCACGTATCTCAACATCCAATTTATCATAAATGAATGGTACGCTAGAGATCAAGGATGCAATGATCATGCTCATAGTAGATTCATATCAATGACATGATTCATAAAGAGGAATAGACTTTGAATAATTCGAAATTCGAATCTAGGGTTATAAGTCTTGGAGTGGGATGAAGATATAAACTCAATGATTCATAAATTATACATACAAGACATAAGAGTATACTATGGAATGCTAAGGTATATGTAGGGTGGGCCTATGAGTATGGTTTGAAACCATTAAAGAACATATCGAAATGTAGGAGCAAGCTTATAACTATGGTAGGTGAACCATATACATATATCGGGATCAATATATATATATATGTAGTTAATATCTGCTACAAACATTTAGTGGGAAAACACAAATAAATCATACTTACAAGAGGAATAGAAGAAACTAGGAAATCTATTCCATAGTAGATCCAAAATGGTAAATTTTGACAAATAGAATTGAATAGCTATGGTTAATAGAAATATAGCAGTAAACTCAAAATATCATTGAATAGCTATGGTCAGTATAAGCACAGAAATAAACTCTAAATAGAGAAAAAAAATTGATTGTGGGAAAGAGGAGACTTTACATTAGAGGACAATAGTATTTTGTAGGAGAAAAATATGCCTCACCCATCCTTTGTGCCATGTTTTTTGAATGTTTAGTTCATCTTGGCCACTTGATATTTGTAGACTATATAATTTCAGTTGTTCACTACATAAAAACAATCAATATAACTGATTATGAGAGCATAAATAAAGTATATAATAATTTGAATAGCAAACAAATGGAGGCACAAATTAGCAAAAGATACTTTTAATTCAAGTGTACTACATATAGATATGATGTGTCACCTTCATTTTCTCCATAGATATATCCATTTTCTCTATTTTCATCCTTCATTTCATTTTCCACACCCGACATATGAAACCAACAACAAACATTTAAAAAAAAAAAACGAGTACAACATACCCAAAAACTGAAATCAAGACAAAGCTACAAAAAGGAAAAAAAAAATGCAAAACAAAGGAAAATGAGTACAACATAGCATGGCCATGCTCAAACTCAATAAAAAAAACACAGAGACAAGAAAAAATAAAAGATTGCGAACATCCCCTCTTCACATCATCACTCCTACAATGTGTTTTCCTCCACTGAAAGGAAAAAAAGTGGGTTGAATAAGGTTAAAATACACACAGTTAGTAATGGAAAGAATATTTCAAAGCCAATTATGATTTATAATAGTTAATGTACCTCCCCTAGAGTTTTTTTTATAATGATGGACACTCTCTTTTGTATTCTCATTGCTTGTGCTCATTAAAACAAGCCATCTACAGTAAATAAATAATAATATTTTAGAATCGTTATATAAGTAAAACTATAGAGTTGAACACAATAATTAATCATATTAATATACACACATTTCTTTGAGATTGTTATATAAAATTTGAAATTCCATTTTGTGTTGCACGTATTCATGCTCACTGGAACAAGCAATCTGGAATAGATACAAAGTAAAATATTATATTTCTAATCAAAGTTGAACTAGAGAGTTTGCACACATGAACTTGTCAAGAAATTTAGTTCGATTCCAATTATATTTTGAGCGATTTTTCAAAAAAATATGAATTTTATAAATCAAATGTACTACTATGTATATGAACAATGTTTTCATAAGAGATATTTTTTTTTCTTTTTTTTCAGAAAAGGAATGTAAGCATATCTCAATATATTGAACATCCAAAATCCTAGGGTCCGCAAGGTGGTAGTGTTGTTTTTTAACATGATGGTTGATTGGTTCAAGGGTTAGTATGTCTATTTTCTCAACCTTACGCACCTCCTCTATAGGGCACATTGTGTCCGGGTGTGTTTGTAATGTGGAGCGAGAAAAAATACAATTTTAAAGATACCATTTGATGTATAAGTTAAACCACTAATTGAGTAGTACTACCCGAGAAGCACGGTAGAAGGAAAAATAGTTGTGCAAAAAAAAAATATAATACTATTCTCTTGGAAAACCACATTACTCACCTATCCTCTATCTTTCATCTGCATTGCCTATGATTTCTTCTCTTCTCAACCATCCCAGACAGTGAAACTATAGTCACTCACTACACAAAGTAACATTATATATGAGATAACAAATAAACCAAGAGAGAAAGTGGACAAAAAATGTACATAATAGTAAATTAATCATACACATACATTCTTACCCTAGGCTGGTGTTATAACAACAACAACCATGAACAATAATCCCTGGCAATGTGAATGGTAGTATAACTTTTCCCTTTAATTCATATCAAAATTCTCGAAAAATCTCAAGCGTCACACCAATTAACAAGATCATACTACCTCAAAGCCATGACAAAAGACTATGTCATTGTGCAAACAACAAATTTGTAGTGGATTAAAGAACAATATTATTATGTAGGGAAAAAATATGGCTCACCGATCATTCACTATGAATTTGTAGAATGTCTAACATATCTTAACAACTATACAACTGTAGTCACTTTATAGACAATGAAAATCAATATAATAGTGTACGAGACAACATATAAAACATATAATAAATTGAAAAAGAAGCAAATGGAGTCTCCAATGAGCGAAAAATAGTTGAGTTAAGTGCATTGTGTATAGTTGAAGTGATTCACCTTCATTTATGAATGATAACCTCCATCTCATCTCTTTCATTTCGACTCCCTGCTGCCTTGCTTTGCTTTTGCACACCAAATAGAAAAAACCAAGACCAAACAATAGGAAATGAGAAAAAAATGCAAAACAAATGAAAACCAGTACAACACAAAGCATGGTCATGCTTAAACTCCACAAAAACAAAACATATACACAACAACAAAAAAAATTTGCAAACTTCGCCTTTACACATTATCTCTACTATAGTGTCTTCCTCGCTGAAAGGGAAAAAAAATAGTAGGTTTAATAAAGTTAAAATAAAGACATGAATGGTAATGGTAAGAATAATTCAAAACAAATAATTATTCATAATAACAAACATACATCGTCTAAATTTTGTTACATAAGGATGAACACTCGATTTTGTATTCCACTTACTCGTGCTCACTCGAACAAGCCATCTACAACCAATACATAATAAGATATTAGAATCATTATACAAGTTAAATTGGAGAGTTGAATGCAATAATCAATCATAATGTGAAACATACCTCTCTTGAGTTTTGTTATATAATGGGAGATAATCCATTTTGTATTTCACATATTTGTGCTCCTTGGAATAAACCATCTATAGTAGATACAAAAAAAATATTTCAACTATGATAAAATTTAAACTAGATAGTTGAAGGCATGAACTTGTCATCCAAATTAATTCCGACCCATTGATATAAAATGCAGTGTCTCAAAATATATAAATTTTCTAAAATAGATGTAATTCTACTAGGAATAATACAATCAATGTTATCATAAGAGAAATAATCCATTTTGTAAGAGGGATCTAAGCATATTTAAACATATAGACCACCCAAAATCATATGGGCCACAAGGCAGTAGCATTGTATATTGGTATAATAGTTGATCTTTCCATGTTTGTTGAATGTCTCCTGCATCTTCACTAGTTGACCTTTGTAGACTATACAAATATAGTTGTTCACTACATAAAAAATACCAATATAGTTGAATATGAGACAATAGATAAAATATATAATAATTTCAATAACAAACAAATCGAGATACAAATGAGCAAAAGATACTTTGCAATGAAGTGCACTACATATAGATATGTTGACTCACCTTCAGTTTCTCCATAGATATCTCCATTTTCTCTATCTCCTTCCTTCATTTCCTTTTCCACAACCAACAAACTAAACCAACACCAAAATAGAACAAAAGTAATTAAAAAAAAAAAAAATGAAGGAAAATGAGTACAACAGACCAAACAAATGAAATCAAGACCAAACTACAAAAAAAATAAGAAAAAAGAGATTAAAAAAAAGTACATGTAATGGCCATGCTCAAACTCAACAAATCAAAACATGTAGAAAATAATAAACATCTCCTTTGCACATCATATTCCTGCAATGTGTTTTCCTTTTTTGAAAGAAAAATAAAGTGGGATTAAGGTTAAAATATACACACAATTACTAATGGTAAACACATTTCAAATCCAATAATTGTTTATAATAGTAAAAACACCTCACCTAGTTTTTGTTTTACATTGACAAACACTCTATTTTGTTTTCCACTTTATCATGCTCATCAAAACAAGCCATTTATAAAAAATACACAATAAGGAATCCAAATCGTTATATAAGTTAAACTAGAGAGTTGAACACAATAATTAATCATATTACTAAACAAATATTTCTTTGATATTGTTATATAAAAGGTGAGATTTTCTTTTGTATTTCATGTATTCATGCTTACCGGAACAAGCCATTTGCAATATATGCACAACAAAATATGTGATTTCTAATCAATGTTAAACTAGAGAGTT
The DNA here is from genome assembly GCA_034641835.2 of Pinus albicaulis. Taxonomy (NCBI): domain Eukaryota; kingdom Viridiplantae; phylum Streptophyta; class Pinopsida; order Pinales; family Pinaceae; genus Pinus; species Pinus albicaulis. Next base: position 227,022,000 of record CM076583.1, read on the forward strand.
TGAAGGCATGAAATTGTTATGCAATTTAGCTCGATTCTAGTTATACTTGTGTTATATCTCAAAAAGATATAAATTTTATAAAGTATATTTAATTATCATATATATATATATATATATATATATATATATATATACGAACAATGTTTTCATAAGAGATCATTTTTTTTTTCGAAAAAGGAATATATGCATATCTCAACATATTAAACACATAAAATCCTAGGGTCCACAAAGAGATAGTATTGTTTGTTAACACAACAGTTGATTGGTTGAAGGGCGAGTATGCTTGCTCACTAAACCTTTCCCACCTACTCTATAGGCACGTTTTGTGGGGGTGTTTTTGTGTTGTGATCCAAGAACACATACAATTTTAAAGATACCATTTGACGTATATTTCAAACCAATAATTGGGGAGTACTACCCAAGAACCATGCTATAAGGAGAAATAGACATGAAAACAGGTAAGTATAATATTATCTTCTCGGAAAAGTACATGACTCACCCATCCTCTATGTTGGATATGCATTTCCTAAGATATCTTCGCCACTTGACCATCCCAGAAACTCGAGCTATAATCACTCACTACACAAATTAATATTATATATGGAATCACGAATAAACCAGGAGAGAAATTGAATAACCAATATGTAGAGAAATAAATTAATCATACACATACATTCGGTTGCTAGGATAATGTTATAGTAGCAACAAACATGAACAATAATCCCTGGAAATGTGAACCCTAGTATATCCTTTCCCTTTTATTTCATATCAAAGTTCTATAAAAATATGGAGCCTAACACCCATTAACAAGATAATACTACCTTGAAGCGATAAAAAAATACTATATCGTTGCACAAGAAACAAATTTTTTTAGTGGATTAAAGCACAATATTATTACGAAGGGAAAAATATGGCTCATCGATCATCTGACCAACTTTTGTAGAATGTCTAGGGTATCTTAACTAGTATACAACTGTAGCCACTCACTACACAAATAAAATCAATAAATTTGTGTATGAGACAACATATAAAACATATAATAAAATCAAAAAGAAAGAAATGGAATCACAAACAAACATAAAATAATTGTGAGTGACGTGCATTGCATATAGTTAAAGTGATTCACCTTCATTTATGAATGATAAAATTCATCCCATCTATTTCATTGTGTCTCCCTATTGCCTTCCTTTCCTTTCACACACCCAATAAACAAAACCAAGAACAAACTACAAGAAATCATTAAAAAATGCAATAAAAACAAAAAATATAGATAACAACAAACATAAAATTGAAAACTTCTCCTTTGCACATTATCCCTATTATAGTGTCCTCTTGTTCCCTAAAATGAGAAAAGTGGGAGGAGTAAGGTTAAAATAAAGACATAGATACTAATGGTAAGAATAATTCATAACAAATAATTATTAATGATACCAAACATACCTCGTCTAGAATTTTTTATATAAGGATAGCCACTCAATTTTTTATTCCACGTACTCTTTCTCACAAAAAAAAATTCATCTACAAGAGATACGTAATAAGATATTAGAATCATTATAGAAGTTAATATATTAGAATTACTATACAAGTTAAACTAGAGAGTTGAATGCATATATCTTACAAAATTTTTGGCTTATTAATATTTTTGGATTTTTGCAGTCCGCTAATTACCTAAACAACAAAAAGCTCCTAGATCTTACATGTCAAATTTATGCCGACATGATAAAAGGAAAAACGCTAGAAAAAATAGGTAAAACTTTCAACATAAAGAATAATTTTACTCCTGAAGAGGAGCAGGAACGCAAGCGTGAAAATCAGTGGGCCTTCAAATGATCCTAGAGAATTTGTGCAAAAATAGTGTATATATTTCAGTGCCATTGTGTTTGGTTTTGTTGTAGTTGAGAATTTGTGTAGAAACTATTAGTGGTAGATTTTCTTTGTTTGGATTCATTAACTTCTAATACTATGGTGGACTGTCTTTGAACTTTAAGGCCTATGGTGTTTTCTAGTTGATGGTGGAATCGATTTGAACTTTAAGGCATATGGTTTGTTATAGTTAATCATTTTGTAAAAATCTTCGGGTAACTCCTTCAGTAGTAGTGGGCTTACTGAATTAATGATAAATATTGCAACTACTTTGTTGTCAATATATTCATGTGTTTATTTTTGTTTCCGAGTTTTATTAATTGTGTCTTCTATTTATTTTTGTTTCAAAATTTTATTAATGTTTATTTTAATCAGATCTTTTTTTACCATATTAGGAATTGATTGCAAGTAATCACTTTATTTTTTCTCTATATGACACATATAGAACTAAACTTACATGAGATTTCAGGTTGCTTGTTTATTATCTAATCCCTTTGTTTGAATTTTTGAATACAAAAAACATAGGAAAATGCATTTTCCCCATAAGACAAAGACTACAAATAATGCAGAAATTGAATAGTCATACACAGTCAGCATAATACACAGGAGAGAAACAAAATTCGTTTTTCTATTCAACTCTCTCTAAAAAAATGAAATTACATTTATTTTAATAAAAATGGCCGAAGCTTGAAAACCTAATTCTAATCAATGTGATTCATTGTTGAACAGACGTTCAACAACTTCTCTTCCTTGGGCTGTCAAAAGACCCATACCTTCATTAAATCGGCACACAGGCCGTATTCTAGTTTATACACAAAATCACGTAAAAATGTGTTCAAAACATAAACTGGTGGATCTTAAATATTATTTGTTCTAGCTCTGAGTCCTCATCACATCCGGTTCCTTATCGAAGATCGTATATTGGCGATCATAAACTTTAACTTGCGCGAACACGGGTAAACATAAATCCTTGCTGGTGCAATGTGCGATGGTACGGTCACATCACAAATAAATAACATATGCTGTGTCACTTTATGGGAAAACATAAACGGTTGTGACTGCAATTTGTGGTAGCACAATCACATCGCACTTCAAATAAATTAAATTGCAGATGGCATAAGGTAAGTGGTAAACAATGTGAAGTGCTCTCTATGAGAGGTAAAAAAAGGTAAGTGTGGAAAGGGTAATACAAAGGAGATAAAGCACAAAGCAAGGTTTTTGCTCATGAAGTAAGGTTAAGGTAGGTCCCACTAGATATCGCATCGACAATAGAATAACATAGGTGGTGAAGGCTTAAATGTATTGCAAGAAACTTGCGATTGCGCTGCTGCAGGAAAAAGGTAAGTTAAAGCGTTGGTTGAAATTAATAAACACAGAGGATGACTCAGGTAATTTATCTTCTATGGTTGCGTGAAAATGCCTTTGTGCTCTCGGATCCTTGCTTTGTCCTTCTCTACAAAAAATTGATGAAGTGTTGCCTATTGTAGCTTCTCAATCACGGCAGTGGTTAGGAGTATACTTCCAACACTCCCCATTAATCACAACTGGTGCCATCAGTCATTCCCAGACACTTTCCAAGATAAACAAAACTCTTCTACCCAATGGATTTGTGAGGATATCAGCAAACTATTCCTCTGTTTCGCAATGCTGCAAAAAAATCTCACCATTGTTAACCAATTCTCTTATAAAATGATATTTGGAATCTATCTGCTTTGTTCTCTTATGAAATATAGAATTATTTGATAATGCAATTGTTGAGCTATTATCACAGTAAATTGTGGTGCCTTTGTCTCACTCGCGAAACAAATCCCTTAGCATCCTTCTCATCCATATTGCTTGGCATGTTTCTATTATTGTTGCCACATATTCTACTTCTGTTGTTGATAAATCAACTATTGGTTACATCTTGGAAGCCCATGAAATGAATCCTGATCCCAAATGAAACACATACCCAGATGTGCTCTTTCTATCATCTACACTTCATGCCCAATCATTGTAAACGTATGCAATCAACTTAAAATTATCAGTTGAAGAGTATACAACAACATACTCCTTTTTTCCATTCACATACCTTAAAATTCTCTTGGATTCTTGCAAATATGTCTCCTTTGGTGTCTCCATGAATATGTAAATTAAACTTACAACATACATAATATCGAGCCTAGTTGCAGTAAAATACATTAGACTGCCAACTATGATCTTATATAATGTCAGATCAAAATTTTTGCTGCAATATTCTTTGCTTAATTTTAACCCCATGACATTTGGAGTTAATGTTGATTTGTTGTGCAGCATGTTAAATATATTTAAAACTTATGCAATATATTTTTCTTGGGAAATAAAAATTCCCTTTTTATTTTTCTTTACTTCGATTCCCAAGAAGTATCTCAATAAACCTAAGTAAGTCATTTCAAATTAATCCTTCATGACTGCTTTAAAATATACAATGGGAGAAACATCATTTCTAGTAAATATTAAATAATCTACATATAAAACAAAAATAAGTATTTTACCGTCATTTTCTTTTATGTAGAGTGTGGAGTCACCATCACACTTTTTAAACACATTTTCTGTCATGTAAGCATCAATTCTGTTGTACCATGCTCTTGGTGCTTGCTGTAGCCCATAAAGAGCTTTCTAAAACTTGCACACTTTGTGCTCTTTCCCTTCAATTTCATATCCAAGAGGTTGTTCAACATATACCTCCTCTGTCAACACTCCATTCAAAAACTTTGATTTCACATCCATTTGGTTGACTTGCCACTTTTGTTGTGCTGTAATGGACAACACTGTCCGCATTGTCTCCATCCTTGCAACAGGTGCAAGGGTTTATTCATAATATCTTCCTTGTTGCTGCTTTTAGCCTTTCACAAAATGTCTTGCTTTGTGTCTTTCTATTTTTTCTTCAGCATTTCTCTTGGTATTATAGACCCATTTTACTCTAATGACTTATTTACCTTTTGGGAGGTCGACTAACTCCCATGTGTCATTATTTTCTACTGCATAAATCTCTCCATTCATTTCTTCAATCCATTTTTATTCTTTTACTTCATCTTCAAAATGAATTGGGTCATAAACATGACAAAAAAATGAAAATAAATAATTCATACCATTATTATTATCAACTTCTTTCTCATAAATTTCACTTAAATTCCTAAATCTTGGTCTTCTTGGTCTGCTTGGAGTTCCACTAGAACTTAAGGGAGTTTCTGATCCCTGTGGTGTGCTTGTGTTGTGTAACCAACTCCAAAAATAGAAGAAAAGAGATATCAACGCCTTAGAAATAAGCCACTTCGAGGGGGAAACCTCCAATACATTACATAAATGAACAATTCTTGGATGATACAAATGAACAAAACCACCTTCTATATATAGGAGTCCATGGGGCCACAATATAATCCTAGTGGGGCCACAATGTAATCCTAGCCGACCTAACAATAATAATGTAAGGGCATAATAATAACAATATGGGGGTTACAGGGGTACAACAATAACAATAAGTGGGGCTACACTAACATAATAAGGGACTACACTATTAATATAGGGACTTAACATGCTCCTCTCCTTCAAACAAGTGTTGTCCTCAACGCTTGATTATTTCTTGATGCTTTTGTATAAAATTCTCATCCTCCCATGTGGAATCTTCTACAGGAAAGTTCTTCCACTTGCTGAGATGCTTTGAAATTGATTGTACTTGTTGAGTTATTATTTTTGTGACTTCTTCAGAACTTATTTCGATGCGATGTTGATATTCCTATTGTTTCATTAGATTCTGCACCAAAGTTAGGTTATCCTTTGAGAGTTGGAGAACTTGTTGTTGATGCTTGATGTCATCGTCCACTAATTTATCATCCATATTAGCTATTATTTTATCCTTCAAACCATCCAAATTAGCCTCCATTTATTATTTTAAAACATCTATGTCATGTTCAGTTGCTCTTCATAAGATCGAAATTTGTTGCACTTGGTACCATAATTTTGATATCTCATACCGCAATTCTTCCACTTCATGCAACATAGTATAGATTTATGAGGGCTTAATGGGTGTTTAATTATTTTTAGGAGGAATTTCAGAACACAATACTGAAATATATGCTCAATAGGCCCTTGGAATCACTTCAAACTGATTTTTCAAACAAGATTTATGCAATTCGGGAAAAACAATACACACCTTTTACTTGCTTTTAAGGAGCTCGATATTGGAATTGGATTATATCTGTGATTGCGACTCTTCAATATCTGAAATTCAGAAATGAAATATCCCTCTGAATTCTCTTTTGAATGCCACAAGTCTGACCTGATTTGGATTCTCCAAGACAAAGTTGTGTCCAATCTCCCACAATGACCTAATTATGCACTGGTTCAGTAGAGTGAACTTGTACGACTTTCCACGTGTCACTGTTTCATCTTTTGACTCTAAAATTGATAACCACGAAACTAAAGTCCGTGCAATTGGGACCAATTTTTACGACACTCCAATCCGTTTCCTAGAGAGAGAGTTATTGAACTTTTCCCACGATCAACTCTTTGAGATGAAATTCAGGAGCCTAAAAAAGCACTACCTTCCATAGATCATATCTCCAAAAATATTGCGAACCAAGCTCTGAAATTTTTTGATGAATTTCCTAAGGATTTTAGATTCGTACCATATGAATTTCAGATTCCGACCCTTCGTAGAAAAAAAATTTATAGTGCAAATTCCACAATGACCTGTTTAGGAGCCTGAAAAAAGACCTAACTTCCATAGATGATATCTCCGCAAATATTGCGAACCAAGCTCTGAAATTTTTAGAAACGCTTCCTTAGGATTTAGGCTTCATACCCTAAAAATTTTAGCTTCTGAAACTTCGTAGAAATAAATTTATAGCAAAAATTCCACGATGACCTATTTGGAGCAGCGAAACCCTAGAATCCAAAGCTCTGATACCAAATGTTGTGTAACAAACTCCAAAAATAGAAGAAAAGGGATATACATGCCTTAGAAATAAGCCACTTCGAGGGGGAAACCTCCAATACATTACATAAATAAACAATTCTTGGATGATACAAATGAAAAAAACCTCCTTCTATATATAGGAGTCCATGGGGCCACAATATAATCCTAGTGGGGCCACAATGTAATCCTAGCCGACCTAACAATAATAATGTAAGGGCACAATAATAACAATATGGGGGTTACAAGAGTACAAAATAGCAATAAGTGGGGCTGCACTAACATAATAAGGGACTACACTATTAATATAGGGACTTAACAACTTGGAGAATCATTTCCTTGATTTCTCAAGGTTGTTCTATTGCTTGCTTGTGGTGTGCTCTGATGAGCTTGTGTAGGTGGAGGAGGAGCCACCGTGGAGGCATTATTTGTTGTTGTGCATTCCTCTTATTCTTCGTGAGACATACATGTCTTCACATTCACTGTCTCCCAAGCTTCTTATTCAACAAATTGCACATCTCTGTTGATTATAACTTTCTTGGTGGATGGATTATAGAGTTTCTAGGCCTTGGATTCATCACTGTATCCAACAAGGATACACTTTTCCAACTTACTTTCCAACTTCTTTGTTAATTCATCTGGGACATGTCCATATGCTAGACATCCCAATACTCTCATGTGAGTGACAAAATGCTTTGTTCCACTCCATGCTTCTTCTGGGACTCTTTTCATAACAGCTTTGGTTGGACATCTATTCAAGATATATGCTGCAGAGTTTATAGCGTCTGCCCAATACTCATTTGGAAAATGTTTTTCCTTTAGCATACTTCTGACCATCTCCATGGTGTTCCTATTCTTCCTTTTTGCAACACCGTTTTGATGTGGTGTGTACCTTGTGGTAAATTGATTGTGTATGCCATTCTCCCACAGAAACGTAGAAAATGTTTGGAGATATACTCTCCTCCTCTGTCAGTTCTGAGCACTTTTATGTAGTGCCCACTTCGCTTCTTAAAAAGTTATTTGGAGTGGTAGAACTCTTGAAACACTCACTCTTCTATTTCAAGAAATAAACCAATGTATTTCTTTTATAATCATCTATAAATATCAAGACATAGTGACTGCTAGCCAATGATGGTGTTTGCATTGGTCGACACAATTCTGAGTGGACAATCTGTAAGGGTGCTTTTTACCTTATACTCTTTCATGTTGGAAAGGATTCACTGTGTTTTTTTCCCAATATGCAATCCTCACAAAGGCTATCTAGTTTCTCTATGAGTGGTAGTCCTTTTACCATCCCTTTTCTATGCAAAAGGTTCAAGCCTCCAAAATTGAGATGTCCAAATCTCAAATGCCATAACTAGTTTTTGTATTTCACTTCTTCTTCAAAAGACCTCTTGTGTCACTACTGCTACCATACCTCCTTCCTTCAAGCTCATTCTAAGATTGAGAGGAAACATTATATTCTTTGTCATATGCTCTTCTAGATTGACCCTTTTACTTTGCAGTATGTCCATGATTTTACAAACATTATTCTTAAAAAATACATTTTATCCATTGTTCACGAGCTATCTAATAGTCACAAGATTACATTTCAAGAGAGGTACATAATATACATCCGGCACAAACTTTCTTTCTCCCTTACTTGTGAGTATATATACTCTTCCTTTCACATGATAGATACTTTGTTTTTAGTCCCTGCTGTCACATCAGACTTCACATTTTCATCCATATTGGAAAAAATTTCTATGTTTCCATTCATGTGGTTACTACACCCTATGTCTAAGAGCCATGCATCTTTATGTTTTTCTTCTGCTACATTACATGTTAGAAGCACATTACTCTGGTTCTAATTTTATTTTGCAAAATTCACATTTTTCCTATTGTTCATGTCATTTTGTTTCTTTCTAAATTCATTGGGATAATTCTCATAATTTTTACAATAATGACATTGGACTTCGGATTTATCATACCTTTCTCCTTGAGCTTGACTCTGGCTTGAGATTTCACTTTGATTTTGATTGCTTCCCCTTCCACCTGTGCTTGTAGCGATGTTTCTTCCACCTAACTCTGGGCTTCTTCCTCTTCCTTGATAGTTTTATCTTCCTTGACCTCTACCTCAACCAAAAGACATTTGTGTCTTTAAATCATGGTCCAATGAGGACTTCATTGTTCTATTCAATCTATGTTCATGAGACATCAAGGATGCACAAAGCTCATTCACTGAAAATTATGAGAGATCCTTTATCTCTTCTATTGCCACTACTATGGAATCAAATATTGAAGGTAGACTTCTCAAGAATTTCTCCACTATTCTTGTTTCCTTAAGTGTCACTCCATGAGACCTTATCTGGGTAACCAATCTAATCACATGTTTGAAGAGTGAGCCTATGTTATCAGACTCGTTCATAGAGAGAGTTTCAAAATATCTCCTCAGCATTTGTAGCTTTGCTGTCCTCACTTTCTCCATGCCTTGATAGGATTTCTTAAGAATATCCCATGCCTCCTTGGAAATTTTTGTTGCTTCAATCCTTGGAAACATACTCTTGTGTACTACTTGATAGAGATAGAAAATGGATTCGGAGTCCTTCTTCTTATTATATATCAAAAAGTCTCTTTCTTCTTCTTCCAAAGAAATAAGCGCTGCTGCATCTGCTAGTTCTGGAAAGCCATTTTCCACCAGCTCCCATATATCTTTTTGCAGAAAACAGGGCCCTCATTGTAATGGACCAATAATCATAGTTCTTACCATCGAACTGTGGTAATTGTGGATTTTTTAGGATTGTGCCTACAGCTTCCGTTGTGACTATGTTAATCAAACAATATTCTTAACTGTGTAAAAGAGAAACCTTCTCACTACTGTAAAAGCTTTCTCATTGTTGGAGACTTCTGCTTCTACAAACAGAAAACAATCTTATAGCTGCTTCAGTAAAGACAGCTTGTTGTTCTAATAAGAGCCTAGACCTACTCTAATACCATGTTTGAATATTTGAATACAAAAAAAAAGGAAAATGTGTTTCCCCCATGACATAAAAACTACAAATAATGCAAAAATTAAATAGTCATACACAGACAAAGTAATACATAGGAGAGGAACGGAATTATTTTTTCTATTCAACTCTCTTTAACAAAATTAAATTACATTTCTTTGAATACAAATGTTCAGAGCCTGAAAACCTAATTCTAATCAATGTGATTCATTGTTGAACAGAGTTTCAACAACTTCTCATCCTTGGGTTGTCAAAAGACCCATATCTTCATTAAATTGGCACGAAGGACGTATTCTGGTTTATACAAAAAATCATGTAAAAAAATGTTCAAAACATAAACTGGCAGATCTCAAATATTATTTTTTCTCACTTTGAGTCCTCATTGCATCTGACTCCTTGTTACACATCGTAGATCAATGATCTTAAACTTTAACTGGCGTGAATATAGGTAAACATAAATCCATGTGGGCGCAATGTTCGATGGGATGGTCGCGTCACAAATTAAATAACATATGTTGTGACACTTTATGGGAAAACATAAACGGTTGCAACTGCGATGTGCGGTAGCACAATCACATTGCACATAAAATAACTTAACTTGTAGATGTTGGAAGGTAAGTGGTAAACAATGCGAAGTGCGCTCTGCGAGTGGTAAACAAACGTATATGTGGAAAGGGAAATACAAAGGAAATAAATTCCAAAACAAGGTTTTGGATCATGTAGTAAGGTTAAGGTAGATCTCGTTGGATATCACATCGACGATAGAATAACATAGGTGGAAAAGTCTTAAATGTATTTCAAGAAACTTGCGATTGTGCTGATGCACGAAAAACATAATTTAAATCAATGGTTGAAAGTAATAAACACAGAGGATGGCTCAGGTACTCTATTTGCTATGGTTGCGTGAAAACACCTTCGAGCTCTTGGATCCTTGCTTTGTCCTTCTCTGCACAAAATTGATGAAGTGTGGGTTGTCGCCGCTTCTCATTGATGGGGGTGGTTGGGGAGTATAATTCCAGTAGCTTTTAGCTACATATATGTGGTGAGTTTATTCCAATTTGAGTCTCTACAATATTTTAATATTACAATGGCATTGTGGCATTTGAAATAAACAGGGTGATGGTATTTTGTTCCTCGATACAGAAAAATCCTGTAGTGCTGGATTGCATGTCTCTATCAAAATTAACCCTGTAGTGCTGGATTGCATGTCTCTATCAAAATTGTTTCAATTGATGTATTATTGAAAGCAATGCAACATTAGGTTACAGTAATGAATTTTTAGATTCATGGGGACGTCTTTGTCTTAAGTAATTTCTCATCAGAATCTAAGTAATTAATTGACTACGTTGAAATGTTTTAGTGGTGAATTTCTTATTTTGTGGTGTTGTCTCAACAATTGTGGGCTGAATTATCTTTTCAGCATAATCTGTTGTTTTAAAATACGATCTGTATAGTATTGGATATGGAAAGATCTAGAGGTTCAAAGAATGTATTATTATTTTTTAATTATTAAATTTTTATTTACATATTTGAAACCTAATTCAAAATTCTATTTAGAAATTTATAATAAACAGTCAACCACTAAAATTGAGTGTATTGAAAAATAAATGTTAAATTAAATAAACTTTTAGCTATCAGTTATATATTGAAAATACAATTTGATATCTCTTTTTTTCCTTTTCTATTTTGGGTTTTTAACTCTATTTAGTTATATAAAATTTATATATAAAGATATATAAAATTTTAAAATATTATTTTCTATTAATAAATTTAATTATATTTTTTTTATGCAATATAAAGTGCATATTTTTACATAAAAAAATAAACAAAATTACATTCTAAAAAATAGAGATCACATATGTATGAAGGAATATAAACCATATAATTTTCAACTCCACAAAATTTCATGTATAAAATTATTTACAAAGTTTACATAATTATATTTACAAATTTTACATAATTATAAACGAGAGAAAAAATAACCAACTTCACCCAAAGTGTTTTACAAGCAAACATAAATAACCAACTCAACTTCACCCAAATCCTGTTACTAGCAAACAAAAATAACCAACTTCTCTAAGGAGTGCATTACCAAGTAAACTCATGAACTACAATAACCAAAGCATAATAACATCTAGTTACCAAAAGCACCGAGCAAATTGACAAGCCTCAAAATCTATGCCCAAGGGAACACAAGCTGCGTTGGTGACAATGGAATGCAAACATGCACGGAAAACCAAATCGCCATAATGTCCTTACTCCACAAATGTAAACATGCACCAAAAACCAAATCGCCATAATGTCTTTACTCCACAAAACCAGATGAACATTGAAAAGTCTAGAGAAAAACTAACTCCATACTACAAATTCATGTTGCCACACGAAAAGAGAAATACATAATTTAGCAAGATCTAAACAAATATACCACCCATGTACCATCCAGAAAACTAGAAGACTAGAGAAAATTAAAAAATGAGTTACTCATGATTAATAGGGGAGAGAATAGTGGAAGACAATAAGCTATCATCCGCAGGAGGATATATCAAATGTTCAGATGTAGAATCCATATGAAAAAATCCTTCTAAGCGAACATTAGGGATAATTTTAAGGATGAAAATTTGCCTTAAAGTTTAGAAACCTTGGCAAATTTTACTAGTCCCCAAATTTCAAATTATAAAATGTTTGTTGATATGTTTGTAAGAACATGAAAATTTATAATAGTGTTATATATAGGATTTATACACTTTTGGCAATTATTAAGGCAAAATAAATTTATACTATAAAATTTGGGCGAATTATTTTTAGAAAAAAATGGAAATTCGCGAATATTTTTTTTAGAAAAACCATGGAAAATTAGCCCACTTGTGAATATTAGCCCCTAAAATTTTCCATGGCGAACATCATCGTTTCAACGTTTTCTAAACAAAACCACATAGTTTGAAGCATTCACTTCATATCTTCCAGATATGTGAAAACATTATAGTATTTTCCTATTTATCATTGAAAATAAGACACAAAAGGGTTGTGAGTTGCCAGTTAAGAGCCAAGGAACTCAAGAAATGCCACCTTATTTGATGAAATCTTCTAGGATATGACATCCATTTCTCATCCTCTAAGACTAATTCTAAATTCCAATAATATGGGTGATCTTGAGATTTTTCATTCTCCAAGATGAGAATCTCTCACTAAATTTCCATGGGAATTGTATCAAACACAGAGGCTATGGAATAATAAGAAAAAGGGTGCACCCTTTTATACCGAAAGCGACTAAAACCTCCTTGCCGTCTTCTTATCCTTTGACTTGGAAGCATGACGATTCAACTAAAAGGATACACATGACACTGACTGAATGAACCACATCGAATGAAGATGTATGAAGAATGAAGTGGGAAACTGTCCAATTTAGACTAAAAAAATGCGTTGTCACCTACACACCAAACAAGAGGACCAGTACCCATAATATTATGCAATTCCCCATAATGAGGACACATAACCTACAAGGTTGACCAACACCCTATCAATACACCTAAAGGATACAAGGTACAACTGTCAGAGAGATGTGGCCAATAAGAGTACCAATCCAAGAGAAATAAACATTTAGAATGTGCTATCGACAAAAAACCCTTGTACAATTGACACAAGAGATTAGAAGAACAAAACTAAATAAGAAGATAGTCCAAATTATAAACAAATAGAAGCAGACTCCCAAAAATGCTCAATTAATGAGAGACAATATTCATGGAATGCTAGAGGCTCTCTAAACCGTAAACAATCATAGATTTTCCTATTGAAACAAGCACATAACTCACTAAAATTACACATACTTGAAATAGAAAATCAAGAAGTACTATTGCTCGAATAAACGAGAAGACTCACTTCATACCAATGTCTAAAGAGCAGAGGGGATTCCACCATAAAGCGTATCACCAGATTTTTCACCAAAAGCCACCAAAGACATAAACCATGGACACCATACAAGAACTGAGGCCCTCCCCGAGAGTCCATGCACAAACATAAGGTTATAGCACAGAAGAAACCATTCCTAACTGCTAGAAATTCCAATGATAGTGGAGGACGAGGAGTGATCCCCACCTCTCCCCTCAGACCTACTAAAACCTCCCATTGAACAACCTGGATAATTAAATATAATGCATATCCCATCCCTTGGCACACTAAAAGGGAAATGGGCATTAACTACCATTAATCACCCTTGGTCAAGAAGAATACAAGTTATCACCCCATCAAGAATTGAGTGATCCGTGATCCACCTTTAGAAGATTGTGAAAGAGATTAATTTATTTTCATTTAATAAATTTAATTATTTCAAAATGATCATCCCAAGTATTGTTTTAAATTTTTAAGTGAATATAATAAAAATGAGAAAATTTAGTTTAAATATTTTATATTATTTCATAAATTTTATCTAATTTTTTCTTAAAAAGTATTGAAATGACACATCAAATAAATATTTTAATTTTATAATTTTAAATCTATATATCCATTTAAAAATAAATAAATTAAGTAATAAAAAATAACAATCTCATGGAAAATCATAGAATTTAATCTCATCAAATTTAGCATTTAATTTCCTCAAATTTCCTAAAAATAAATGTCTTAAAAATTATAAAATATAAATTTCCAAAACATTATTAATTTAAAAATATATCTATGAATTAAATTAGCTTTGTATTTTCAACTCATTTAATTTTTTTTTTTTTAAATTTAAACTTAAAATAAAAAAAGATTATTAAAGACTTCGTTTTAAATGGATGGAGTTCCAAACTAAATAATTTGTACTTTGAACATCACTTTCATCTGTCTTTTAATGTTAGATCTAAGACTTTTGTGATCCATAATGTAGATAAAAGTATTTTCGGATAAATCACATCATTAGGATTAGGTCGACGTTTCAAACCAACTAATGTGGTTCATCCTCGGGACAATGTGGAGCGACTAATCAATCTTGATGAATAAATAGGGAGATGCATCATTGTCCAGAAATAGCCGTTGAGAACTAGTCATAAGAGCTACATGTTAAGACTAGCTGTTAAGAACTAGCCGTTAGAAAGTTAGTTAGTTAGTTTTAAAAATAAATTAATTCAATAAGAATTTTATTACAAACGGGTTAATAAAGTATTAAATAATTCAAATAAATATAATAGGTAAGAAAGAATTTAAAAATATATAATTAATTAATCAATTAATCAATAATTTAATTAAAAATAAAACAAACCTACGTAGAATGATTTTAATAAAAAATAAATAAAATAACTAAATTAATTAATTAATTAATTAATTAAAATTTTAAAAGAGGGGTTTTATAAAATAGGTAATAGGGAGGGGTACAAAATTTTGAAAATTTAATTAATTAATTAAATATTTCATTAAAATAAATCTATAAATTAAATAAATAATAAAAATTGGTAAATAAACAGAAAAACCTAAGAATGAACTAGGGAGGGGCAGAAATTATAAATAAACAAAATAAAAATAAAAATAATTAAATTAATTAATTAAATAAAGTAAAATTAAATAATAAAAATAAATGAATAAATAAAATAAAATACAAAAAAATTATGTGGCGAGAGCCACGGTCCAACTCTTACTTAATTTCCAACCATCATCACGGTTGAGATTCTTAGCATGTCATTCAATTTCAATCGCCTCCCTTAATTTCCTATGGTGGAAATGATCTACCTTAGCAACGACTTTTGAGTCTTCAATAAAAACATGGTGGCAGGATTTTTCCACATGTTCAACAAGAGCTAAGGTATGGGACCGATTATGTCTAATATTTGCAGGGTGAAAATGTGAAGTTGGGTTACACTTTTTTCCCTTTTTTGAGAAAAAAATTTCATTTTTTTCGATTCTTCAACTTTCTACAAACTATAACAAATTTTATGTTTAGGATTTCATTTTGCGATAAAAATAAAAGTTGTCAGAAATTTTGTTAGCTTTCTATTACTTGTTTTTTGGAATTTTTTATGCACATTTGATATGTAAACTTAGTGTTTCTTTGAGTGTGTGTTTTTTAACAATCAAAGGATTCATAAGAAGTCATGTTAATATGCCATGTTGTATTCTTTGAAAATTTGTGTTTTTCAGAAAAGAAAATGTGTTACAACAATCTAGACAGAGTCTACCTCAGTTTCATCATATTCGTAAGGCCAATGGATGCATATCATAATTACTAGAATTTTTTGAACTGGTCTAATATGAAAAAATGCATATTTTGAGTATGCTTTGTGACGCAAGAAATTTCTTAACATATAAGTTATAAACTAAAAATTTAAAAGCTACCCATTAGAGACGGCAAACCAATGTAATGCCCCATAATTTTTTCAATTTTTTTACAATGTATTTTGGGAGATATAGAATTTCGATTTCACTGAATCACAACGACCCTCAGAAATTGTTTGCACCCGTTTTATTACAAAATTAATTAAAATTAGTAAATATTTATGAAATTCCATAGAAGTTATATTTCTTGAAAGTAGATTCAATTTTGAAAATGCTTTTCTCGGTTCCGACAGTTAATTCAGAATGTTTCATGGAGTTGAATTAGTCCAACGTTGCAGAAACATATTCAGAGCTCAGACCTGTGTAATTGGTGACGTGTTAGTTCGACCGAACTAGTTTTTGTGAAAATGGGCCATTAAGTCTCACACCTTAATAGTTCGGCCAAATTTTTGTCCATGTTCGGCCGGAATTTTTTCCAAAGTTTGGCGGAACTTCTACCTACTTTTTTGTCGGCCGGAAAATTTCGTGGAGCCCCTCCAAAAAAACATTTTGCGAAAATAGAAATTTCTGCAAAATCATTCATAATTTTCACACATTTTGCACATTTGGTCTAATTTTACAAAGGTCTTGGTTTGGGTTTAAAGGCTTTTCTTGGAGATTTGGGTTTAAGGACTTTTTTTGGAAGAAATTTGTTGGAGGCGGTCTGATTTTGCAAAGAATAT
The DNA here is from genome assembly GCA_034641835.2 of Pinus albicaulis. Lineage (NCBI taxonomy): Eukaryota > Viridiplantae > Streptophyta > Pinopsida > Pinales > Pinaceae > Pinus > Pinus albicaulis. The sequence continues at coordinate 227,038,745 of CM076583.1, forward strand.
TTTTCCGTTTAAGGAATTTTCTTGGATGTACATTCAAAGGACATTTCTTGGAGGTATGTGATACATTTTTTTGGATGTTTTTTGTTCTTCATTTTTTTTGAAAGTATAGATTTGGGCTTAATTTCGAATTTTTAGAGTACGTGTTTTGAGTTGAAGTAAATATTTTGAGCTTCGTTTCATTTTTATAAGGCATTTTTTTCTCGGATTTTTTAAAGTAAGTGTTTTGGATTGGAGTATGTATTTTTTGCAAAAATTTTAAAATGAGTTTTTTTTTTAATTAAATCTTTTGTGATGCTTTTTCTAATTGAGTTATTTTCTAAATTTTTGAACTTCATACTCTATTATCATGGGAAATCGAAGGAATTGTGCAAGAAAATATGATCGAAAAAGAGACCTTTAGGAATGTAGAGAAGAGACGAGACAATCTCGCAAAAGAAAGATAGAAGCACTCTCAAATATTGAAGGGGAAAATCAACCTCAACTAGAAATTGAAGCAGGTATGTAAATGTAAATATTATGATCTATTGATATATTTAAAATTTTCCTAGTGTAAAATGTGAAGCTTAATTTTTATTTGATGAACTAATTCAAGAAAAATATTCTGCAATGTAAACAGAGAGAAATATTCCTCAAAACATTGATGATGAGATACAAAATTTTGAAAGAGAAAGTGAAAGAGATATTGAACCAATGATTGAATATGGTGAAAATATTGAAAGAAATTCAAGTGAAGAAATTGAATCACAAGGTATGTATATATATATATATATATATATATATATATATATATATATATATTGAACACATGCACATATTACTGAAATTATACATATATTTATTAATTTAGTTATTTATTGAATATGTAAACTTATTATGTACTATTTATTCGAATTTGTACAGATGAAATCAGTGTTGATGATGAGATGTTAGAAAATGTTGATAGTCACACATATGGAGATAAAAAACCTGACCATTATATACGATATCGTGTTAACCACATTTTTGAAACATATTTCATAAAGGAGAAGGTGACAGTTCAAGCTCAAATGTTGAAAGGTATCCTATCATTAAGGAAATTAAAAGAAGCTATGACACTACTGGGTATTTGAAAATCAACGAAAGATAAAAAAATGAAGGACATTGTGATACAAAATATAAGTAATGCTATAAATTCAATTAGGATATCTAGATAGAAAAATGTTTCAATTATATGTAGAGGAATACATATGGCAATGGTTTCATCAATTACTAAAGATAATCGTTTGGTAACATCTATGGCACAAGCATTAGGAACCTTGCAAAAACATTTAAAAAAACATCGGAAATTTTGGTTGCAAATAGATGTAAATGATGAACTCGCTTGTTGGAGAGCTATTTGTAGGAAACCATACAAAGATAGTCTTGGAGAAAATGTTAAAAAAATAATATATGAATACTGGAAGAATAATTTGCGTGCCTCGCCAACTGCAAAGCATGTGATGCAAAAAATATTAGCATGAAATCAATATGAAGAACATGAAAAATATTTCTTGGAAACCACTCAGATAGAGTTAGTCAACAAGTTCAAAGAAGAGAATCATGAAATTCATGTTTCAATCAGTGCTTTTCTCCAACAAAAATCATGGTATGTAAAACCTATCACCGTACACGACACTTGTTGTTGTCGTTATCATGTGGAATTTGAGTTATATTATGACACATTACTTGATTTTGGTAGAACATTATGGAAGGATTCACCTCCTCCTTCCACTATCCATGATTTAATATCTCAAATTCTATGTGAAAGAGGAAGCGATGAACTGTTTTACAAAAAGAAATGTATTGGTGGTAAAAAATGCGATGATTGTGGAAATTTGACTAAATTTCAAAAAAAATATCGTACATATATAAATGATCAATCATTGTCCAACATGAAAGTGAAATGGAAGAGATATGAATATATCCATAGATCGATTCAAGGTGCAAATAGTGTTAAAAGAATTGAATTACGAGAAGACAAAATTTTTGTGATAGACATTTTGAGAAAGTTTGAGGTAGAAATTTACAAATACACCAAGCATTCCCATAGAGCTCAATGGCAAGACTTGCAATTCAAAAAATATCGTGAATTTTTTCCACCACAGACCATTTTTCTAGTGATTGATTTTGCAGAAAACTACACATTTGTTTCACAAAAAGAAATTCAAAGTGAATACTATCAGTTTGACCAAGTCTCCATGCTTGTCCATATTCTATATAAACATGCTGAACAAAACGTCGATCATATAGAAAGCACGAGTGAAAATCAACATATAATTAAAGAACGTCACTTTTATATCAGTGACGATCGTACACATGATACATATTTTGTACAACATTTTTTTGGAAAAATTTATGATTCCTTGAAAAATCGTGGAATAACATTCAATGAACATTGGATATGGTCAGACGGATGCGCAGGTCAATTCAAATCTGTCTGATCATTCTTTCAGTTGTGTTGTCTTCATAAGAAAACCTGCATTAAACATTGTTGGAATTTATTTGAAACTAGCCATGGAAATTGAGAACATGATGGTGCAGGGGCATGCATGAAAAGAGCACTTCAAAGATATCAAATGAACCCCTCTGCAAGATGACTTTTTGATATGAAAGAAGTTGTTCAATGGTTCATCGCTGCTCTAAGCCATGAGACTAACCCATCAAGGGAAGTGCGAAGGTACATTAAATTTAATTTTTATTGGAAATCTAATTTTATCGTGCAATGATTATCTTTGATTGTATTTTGATATGATATTTACATTCTTTTTTGAATTTTCCATATAAAGGTTTTTCTGGCATATTGGGATCGAAGACGTAGATACATCAATTGGAAATGGCGTTGAAACAATAAAAGGGAATACAAAATTGCATTCAATTAAAACAAAGTCGTCTGGAAATGTGTTTGCATTGGATAAAAGAAAAATTTCTTTTTTTTTCATGTTTGCATAGACAACACAAAATTCAATGACGTTTGTGAAAAAAAAATGTATGTAAACGATTGGAAACATACAAAGCTAAATACAAAGGGAAAAATGTCTATTACAATGTTTGAAGAAATGCAATCAGAGGAAACTAAAATATCATCCGATGGTGATCGAGTTTCTGATCTTGTTAGAGAAGTTAACATTTGAATTTATTTCTAATGATTTAAAGATCTAGAAATAAATTTAAATATATGTATAATTTTGTTAAGTTTGTTTTGTTGTGCAGGAGATGTTTTTGCTGCAATTGCACCTATTGACAATGATGAAAATGTGAAGTATTATTTGATGCATTGCACTTAACGAAAAATGAAACTATTGGAAAACTATAATGATCAGGGATTTCAATATGAAAGAGGATCTATTATACTGAAAGGTTATTTTTTCAGACAAAAGAATCAAAGTGGTGATTTTGTTTACTTTGAAGACTATGAACCTAATTTCATAATTTGTCAATATAGTCACTTGGTGTCTGTAGCACACATAAAGTTGATAGAGGTTCAGTCAAAGAAAAAAATGAAAATTAAGAAATGGAAAATGTCAAAATCTGATCATGAATGGATTATTGAAGATGGCATTCCATTGGAATTTTTTTGATTGAACTGCCCAAAAATTTATTCTCTTTGGATTAAATATGTTTTAGAACTTCCAGTACTCAACTAAAAATTGAGCTTCTTATGTTATTTGTGCAAGTGTTTGCACATTTACAAATTTCTTTGGTACATGCGCATGCTCTAGTATCCACTGAGAGTAGCTTTTCTATACATGTGCATTGATGAAAAATGTTACATGTATTGGATATATATATGTTCTAGAAAAGCTATGTTCTTCCTATTGGAATTTTTTTCACTCAAACAAGAGTATGTAGAGATCAAAAGAAACCTTAAGATGCCAAATGTACTTCAACCATCCAAAAATTTCATTTTAAAAACTTTTTGATTAAATCAAAATAATACTTCAAATGGGAGTCTTCCATCTAGGCCAAATGTAGATTGAAACCATGTAAAACTTAGATCAAAACATTTAACATTTAACATTAAATCAAAATTAAAGGGATAATTTACAACTTCTTTACTCTTTTTTATTAAATCAAAAAAATACTTCACATGGGAGTCTTCCATAGGCAAAATGTAGATCGAAACTATCCAAAATTTAGATCAAAACATTTAACATTATATCAAAACATTTAACATTTAACATTAAATCAAAATTTAAGGGATAATGTACAAATTCTTTACTCTTTTTTATTAAATCAAAACAATACTTCACATCGGAGTCTTCCATAGGCCAAATGTAGATTGAAACCATCCAAAACTTAGATCAAAACATTTAACATTTAACATTAAATCAAAATTAAAGAGATTTACATATAACTACTTCTTTACAATTTTTGATTAAATCAAAACAATAATTCACATGGGAGTCTTCCATAATCCAAATGTAGATTTAAACCATCCAAAACTTATATCAAAAAATTTAACATTATATCAAAACATTTAAAACATTTAACATTAAATCAAAATTAAAGGGATAAATACATATAACTACATCTTTACTTTTTTTTATTAAATCAAAACAATCAGAGGGGGTATGAATAAAAAAAATAGAAAAGGGTCTACCCATAACTGGGAAACCAGCCCAGAAGATGCTGCTCAATATCGGGAAACCAGCAGACATAGAGTGTTCAGAAGCACAGTGATTGCAAAATATGACAAAAGTTAAAAAGAGCTAAAGAGGACTTGGCATCATGCTAGCTATCAATGTGTGTAGGAGGATTCTCGTCCACAATTGGACAATTGTAGTCCTATATATTATCAGCTACTCCCTTGGAGCGCTAGGAGGAGCTCTTTGAAGCAGAAGAGGAGCCAGAGTCGTCTTTGAGCTTTTTCTCCACACAGGACGAGCTGTCGTTGCTTGTGCCATCACTGCTGAAGCTCGTCGAGTCGGATTTGACTGGAAGAGCTTCCGACTTCTTGGTGTCTTGGGGCTGATGGTTTGGGATGGTAGAATTTCTCCACCGATTCGTGGAACCAAAGGCACTCTCATCTCGGGGATCGTTCTGAAAAAAGACAGAAATGGTCGTCGTAACTCAAGGTCTGACCATAGCACTGGTGAAGTGGAATTGTGCAACACTGCTTACCAAAGGAGGGTGCCCGCTTGTGTCATGGATTGAAAGAGGCAGGCAAGAGCCAGCACTCCTACCCCATCGACCCCAACCCCCACCTCCCCTTCGGCAACACATCCAATGTCTACGCATGGGGTCTTCCATAGGCCAAATGTAGATTGAAACCATAAAAAACATAGATCAAAACATTTAACATTATATCAAAATATTTAAAACATTTAACATTAAATCAAAATTAAAGGGATTTACATTAAATGTATATTAAAATGGTATCCAAAACTAGTTTTAAATTTTTTTTGATTATATCACAACATTCCTTCACATGATTAAGGTACTTCAACCATACAAAACTTGGGATTTAATTTTTTTTTATTATATCACAACATTACTTGACATGCCATCCAATTGTAGTTCAAATATCCAATAAAAATATTTAATATTAGATCACATGTGCCAAATGTAGATTGAAACCATCCAAAACTTAAGTTTTAAAAACTTTTTGACTATATATCATGCAACATTACTTCACATGCCATGCCAATTATAGTTCAACTATCCAATAGAAACATTTAACATTATATCACATGTGCCAAATGTAGATTGAAACCATCCAATACTCAAGTTTTAAAAACTTTTTGATTATATATCCTGCAACATTAAAACATTAACATTTAACATTAAATATCACATGCCAAATGTAGATTGAAACCATCAAAAACGTGAGTTTTAAAAACTTTTTGATTATATCATACATAAAATTACTTCACATGCCATGCCAATTATAGTTCAACTATCCAATAAAAACATTTAACATTAATCACATGCCAAATATAGATTGAAACCATCCAAAACTTAACTTTTAATTTAACAAAAAATTATACATCACAACATTACTTCACATGCAAAATGCACTTCACGCATCGAAAAATTAAATTTTAAAAACAAAACAAATTATAATAAATCATTACATAACATGCCAAATGTAGTTCAGAAGAAAAACATTAATTTATAGAAGCAAAACATTAATTTATAGATGACAAAATTACTAGTAGTTAAATTATCCAAAACTTAAAAGTTCTAAAAACCAAACAAATTATATAACAACATCACTTCACATTCATATGCCAAAAGTACTAAAACCATCCAAAACTTAACTTTTTGGAACAAAACAAATTATATTAACACTGTAATAAAATATGTCAAAAAATTGTAGATCTCACAAGTATCAAACTGTATCAAGTTATATATATATATGACAGTGCATCTAGATAATATATAAAAAAGAAAATTTAAGACTATCTAAATCTTGAAATCAAATCTACAAATCATGTCCATAAAATAGAGATGGATCTAGCATCTTTCCTATCAGGGTCTCAATCTGCGCACTATCATGTGAAGCATGGGAAAACTGTACACAATGCACATGTACTTGAACATTAAAATTTGATGTTTTAAAAATCAGTGAGAATATATATATAACTTCATGTAAAAAACAAAATATAAAAAAAAATCATGCAATACCTCATGAGGTTACCTCTCCATTTGATAACTTGCAACAAGTTCCGCCCCCATGGGAACATCTGCAACGGTAAACTGTACAATATACATGTACAGTTAAATATATATATATATATTAAAAAATTTCAAATGAAAATGCACGTGTACATATATAAACTTATTTTCAATAATATGAAAAAAAAAGTTAGACAACTTGTTCAAATGGTTAAAATGGTGTGGATGTTCCTATCTCCGTCGCTAGAGTCCATGGATTAAAGAAATCTTCTATAAGAACCTAAATTCAAAAAAATTAAAATAACTCAAGATATAGATATATATATATATATCTCAATTTTTAATGGAACTTTTTGAGGTGGAATATATATATATATATATATAACTTAAACATAAATTTTAAAAGTGAAAAATTGTCCATACTTGTGGCTCATCTCCTAAGGAAGTAGAAGGTACATCTCCCAAGCAATAAGAAGGTACTGCCATCGAAAAAACATCGGACGGAATCGGAATTTGTTAAAACATTTTATCATTATATATACATACATGTACATGTGTGCACAATTATTTATTTTAAAATATCACTTAAAAAACACTAACATTTGCCAACATATCTTGATGGTGAGACCCATCTGCATTGTTTGAACCAGAGGTCCCGAACGTAATATTAACATTTTCGTCATTCATCATCCGTGACAACTGCAAATGGTGTTTTAACATATAATGATACATTTTTGTTAGATTAATGTACATACAAATAAATGTATACATGTACATACACATGTATTTATTACAAATAGTACACATGTATACATGTTAAAATAATTGAACCCTAAGGTTATTAACACATACTGTTCATGTTCCCTCTTCCTCATGAAGAATTAGGTCTTGAAAACCATTGCGACAATTTTTTTGCATATATTCAGAGATATTCAACATTAATGTTGTCAATCTCTTCATCTGTACAATACACAAAATTGGCACGTGCATTTTCACGTTCTCTTTGTTGATTTAGACAAACATCGACTCCACCCAATCCACTGTAAACATTGTCGATCATGACATCCCTTGCTTCTCAACTTATTTGAGAAGTCGCATCCATCTCGGACTGTAGAGTTTCGACCCGAAAAGGTCGAATCACCAATGGCGGCTCAGGGTGAGGCCACTCCACATCTCACTTAGCGCCCTTATAATCATACAATAGACCTTTACCCAGACCAAAAAATTCTGACGGAAGGTCATTGTAGTTTGGTTTCATACCCAAAAAAAATTATCCGTAAAACAATTGTGCAAAATAAACAGGAACCTCGTCGTTCCATGGGAGCCTTCCATAGGCTGCAAGGTGCCTATCATACAAATAGCGAACTATATTTGGGTGCTTGAAATATTACACCTTCAGCATTTTTCTTTTTGGCCCTGCCTTGAAATTAAACATTGACTTCGCCATATTTTTTGTAACTCTTTGTTTTACATCCTCCCATTTATCGGGAGCCATTACTGTTTCGTTTCTCTTTCTCATCATTTCTACAAATGTGTCAGTCGTTGGCCCAATATTTTTGTACACATTTACAATTTCGCCCAATGAATGTGTAACTATTTCTAGGCTTTATTGACTCTCAACAGGTAGAGTCAAAGCCACGACATCTCTCCCCAATTTTTCATGAAGTTTTTCACACCTTTGTAAGGTGCATTGCACCATGTTTGTTTCCCATGGTATATCAGAAATGTCGGATGGATAAGTTTTGGTGGGTAGACAACCTTCTTCTTGAATGTACCATTCTACCCTGCATCTATTTTGACCAATATTTGGAACATTTTCAGCCTCTGCATCAATATATATGAAATTTTGTATATTAGAAAAAACGCATGTAAACAAATTTGTACAAATTCAATGAAAAAAAAATGAAATTGATGGCAACCTCGATGTGGTTGGTTACCATCTTCTCCACCTTGAAACTATTGAGACCCAGAACGACCCTGCTGAGAACCAGACCCAGAACGACTCTGCTGAGAACTAGCACCACTAGCCGTTGATTTGCCTCTGGGGAAATAAATATTACTACCTTCACGCAACCTGCTACCACTCATTGATGGCCCTCTAAGGGGATTTGAACCACCATCAACCTCTCGAGACGAGAAAGAAGCTTCATAAACAAATAGAAATTTATAATCAATTGAAAAATACATTCATGTGTACATATAAATACATGTATATATTCATTAATTAAATTGCATGAACCATACCATGACTGGGTGAACAATGGGCATGCTCCATGGATGGAGTAGAGACCCTTCTCCTCTTAGCTCCTAAAAAATAAAAAATGAAACTTGTTAACAACTAATTTAACTCACAAAGTTAATAAAAAATCAATTCCATATGTACACACATGTATGGAGATTTAAGATTATATTTAAATACCATGAACATCCCCCGATCCCTGATCCCCCATATGGGATTTTGTTGATCTTCATCGTTCATCCTCCATGATATATATATCTATTGGTGGACATTTACACAAAATAAATTTCAGAAAATTAATGTAATTTAGTGTACACAAATTATGTAGAACACAACTTTCAAAGCACTAATTGATGTTTGAAACTCAATTTAAGCAAAATTTTTTTTATAAAAATGATAAGTTCACCAAACTGCGTTTTACATGGTGGGAGAACACTTGGTATAAAATTGAAAAAAACACATGGTCATTAAAAAATAAGTGAAACTACATTTAAACAAACTCCATCCAAACAAAAGATTGTTGAAGTCCCCTCATTTTAATTTTATAAAAATGTGAAGTTCACCACTTGTTGCAAATGTGAAGTTCACCAAGTTACGCTTTACATGGTCTGGTGGGAGCACACTTGATATATAATTGAAAAAAACACATGGTCATTAAAAAATACACATTTATAAGTACACAACACACACATATCCAAGATATGTTACAATGTCCATCAATAAATTTTGAAGGAGAGTGTTTCAACATTAATTCATCTTTAAGAGATGAATCATTAATTTTTGAAGAAGAGCATCTCAAAGCAAATTCATCTTTGAAAGATGAAACTTTTGTTGGCATTTATCTATATAATTCTAATTCATCTTTGATATATGAATCATGAATTGGCATTTCCCCACGCAATAGATCAGTTCTTTTAGCCTCTCCTTCTTAACTTGGCACACGCCATTCATCTAGTTGCACACAAGTTCCATTTGATCCATACTCCATTGTTGTTCCCAAGCCTTCTATCAATCCAATATAATATTCCTCACTGTTTTTTGTTCTTCCCAGTATATTAATTTTACTTTGGACGACTTTGCTAGTCGAAATATTGGAAATCACATATGTAATCACTGCTTTCCCTAGATTGGGATAGCAAGAAAATTCTATGCATAGTTTCCATTTTTCAACCATATTTAATGGTTTTATTATCCCTGAAAAAAAAAATTCAATAAAAAATATATATGACATGGGAGAAATGACACAAGATCATGAGGTAAATGACATGTGCATGGTTTATCTTAAATTTTGACTTAAAAACTTTATGGTCTAGAACTCACATCTAAAATTACTGGGAGGAAGCCTTTAGTTTGTGGGAGAAATGACACATGTACACAGTTTACCTTAAAGTGGTTGTGTTTTATGGATATTAGAATGAAGAAATTCTATTTAGATCTATTCCAGAGATTGACTGTACGGGCATTTACTAGATATGTCACCTTTCACAAAAGATGGGATCCAGAGGCTACCTAGCCCTTTACAAACTCTTCCTATAGAACTTGTAGAAGTTAAGAATTTTACATTGACAAATTTACTTGTGAGAAATTTACATTGACAACATATAGAGATTCAACTAGGCTTCTAAAAATTACAAGTGGACAATGTATAATTCTACTTAGAAGAGTCTTTGGTTTAATGGTTAAGAAAGAAATAGTTGTTACTTTCTCTATCTAGAGTAGAAGTGGAACACATAGTAGTTACTTATTTTTGAGTGTTTTATATGAAATGGGCTCTACAAGATATTAAGGTAAGGTAAATTTCTTTTTGAGTGTTTTGGATGAAATGTTTTGGATGAAATGGGCTCTACAAGATATTAAGGTAGCTCGAACACCATGATCATTTGATATCTGTAATGACATAATAATATTATTACAGGGGCATATTGTCTTCCATGGATCTAAGGTTAATGCATTGGAATTTTTTGAAATATTTGGATTCAAATTCCCTGAAAGAAAAGGCACTACAAAATTCCTACAAGACATATTTAGGTTATAAAATTTCAAAATAATTATTGCTTTCATCAAATTGGAGCTTTCCAATTCTAAGATTACATTTTACTTTTATTTCCTCACCACTATTACACTGTATTTACAAGTTACATTTCAGAGGGATCAAGAACAATATTGGGCATAGAAAATGGATCGTTACATCTAAGAAGGATCAAGAACAATAATCAACAGTAAAAAGGTGGCCTCAACATTATATCTCTGTTAAGGGATAAAGTGTTGGAATTTTTTGACAGATGTGGATTCAAATTCCCTGAAAGAATAGGTAATACAAACATCCTATAAGAGGTATTCAATTTATAAAATCTAAAGATAATTATTTCTTTCATCAAATTGGATCTTTCTAATTCTAATAGCACATTTTAATTATATTTTCTCAACAATACTACATTGTTGTTACATGTTACATTGAAGAAGTATCAAGAAAAATATTGGGAATACAAAAGGTGACATTACATCTATGAAGGATAAATAACAGTATTGGAAAGACAAAATGAGGCCTTATCATTATGTCTATGTCAAGGACTTTATATTTAAATTTAAGTAGTTTAATGCAGGTTGGTACTTGGAAAACGAGTTAGTAGTCCCTTATGGTAAGATAAAAAGCCACAAAGAAGATTTGGTGTTCAATAGGAGCCATGTCCCCAAAATAGATATATTCAAGGATTTTTTTTCAACTAAATGGCATATTTTCATGTGGAATTCCATTGTTTACATCTTTGAAAAAAGTACATGGTGATATGATCCAGACTCTAGAAATTTGTCTGATTTGAGATAACTCACATGTTATTTCAAAATTTTAATATTAGATAAGAATCATGAGGAGAAGGTTAAAGGATATCTTACTAGAACCATTTCTGTTTGTAGATTATAATTGTTGCCTTTATTGGAGCCAGTGTATTCTTGAGGATTGAAATGGAGCCATAAAACTTCAAGTGATGCAAATATGTCCCTTGCATCACTCTTTTTCATCCTCATGACCAACATTTTCAATGGATTTGTATAATTTTTCATTAAAATTTTTGGGCGCACTGTGTTATTCAACAATGGGATCTTTCATTATTCCTACTTTTATCTTGAGGATTATGATGTCTTTGTTCAAAGGTGGTATTTGGGTGGTGATGAATTACAATACCATTGGGTTTAACTGCAGGTACCATTAGTCAATCATTTGTTTATCAGGATTGTCTACATTCTCAATAATGTAATCATAATCCTAAGTAATTCTCATTGCATTTTCCCTTCTAGCTGACACCAGTCCTTTTTCCATTCACGTTTCTTGGACAAATTATTCTCATCTTCTTAGTTCATAAAATGGAATCATTCATGTGCCGCCTTATAGAAAAAAATTTCAGAACGATGGTCATAACTAATGCTAGAGGAGCTTTATCTATTATCATATTCAATATTTTAAGATTGATTCTTCCTAGATGTTAGTATTTTTTTTTTTTCCTTTCTAGCTCATGCACACAAAATATTTCTAAGAGAGAAACGAGGAAATGATGCAAGACGAGAAGTTTAAGCAAATAGTAAGTTACTTTGTCACTATCATCACATCATATGATTTGTCTTTTAACAATGGAGCATCAATTTACAATCAAATTAACATCTTGATGGATTTAAAATGCAGATAGTGTCCCCGAATGGTTGATATAGGGATACTAGTGTTCACATTTAATGTATATAGAGAATGTGTTCTTCGTGAATGAGATGGTTGTTCCTACATGGGAGATTGTAATATTTAACCTTTTTAATCCACTAAGGACTTTGAAATTCTATATAACGAGTGTATTTTTAATTATGAAGAGTTTTTATACAAGTATGCATCACATTAACTTGTTTTATGGAACCATGTCAACCTTTAGAATGTAGGCAACACCATGAATCTGTGCCTTAATGCGCTGAAGCATCATAACATATTTACACAACATTATTGGTATTGCATAGGAGCTAGTCATTTATTAGGATTTTCAGTAGTCTTCAATGTGTTGTGTTGTTTAATTTGGATTTTGATATCTAAATAATGAGTTTCTTAAATGTACAGATACCTTCGAATCTCTTTTTGTTTATCTCTATTTTATGAAATATTTTCCAATATGAAATGATATGGTATTTATTTCTCGATAGATATTTGGAAACCAGAAATTTTTATTTATGAAGAATCTTATGAAGAAATGAAATCCCAATAGAATTAGTATAGATCAAGGGCTCAATACAAGACAATCAAGATCAAGAAGAGTATCTTTCTTATATTCTTTGTCTTCTCGAAATTCCAGTAATACTTGTAAGAAAATTTTTGACCATCTCTTTCTTAGATTTTTTTGAACATATTGAAGTGTAAAGGGATTAAAAAAAATATGATTCAATGATTTTTAGTTCTATAAGATTTTTTTCAATGGTTATGTATTCAAAATTCGTATTATCCAAATTAACATCCTTTTAGTTAATCTAGCAGATAATAATGAGTTGGTTTTGGAGGATGCAATAGGAGTTTCTCCAAATCAAGCAATGAATTATCCATTTTAATAACCAACCATGTCTCTTTAAAATGTCAAATAATTTTCTAAAATTCCCCCTGTATGGAACTTGAGCCATCATATTGGTCTATTATGTGATCCAACTATTACCAATTCTTCTAGATTCTCTTACTTGATGAACTTGGATGACTTATTCTAAATTCATCTACAGGAAATGAGGGAAATAGGAGTTACTTAAGATAGATTGAAATTGGTGTAATATGTTACAGGGGCATTCACATCATGTTCTTACGACATTAATGGGGGTCATTGGTGTAAGGAATAAAATTCTCATCAATGACTTTGATGGAAGGAATATTGGAGGATATATTGAGGGTGATACCTAGATTTCCCAAAAAGGAGGAAACATTTGCTAAAAGTTTTGGCTACTATGAGTAGAATGACATACATTATCCACAGGTCACTATCCTGGAATCATTGTTATAATTTCATTTATCCATTTTCTGAAGGATGTTAACAAATAAACCAAATTTGTAACTCTACAAAAATAATCAATTTCTCTTATGGCATGGTGTTGAATTTTCATGTTGCTGACTTGCAAAAGATTCCAATTTGTAGCCCTTTGTGGATGATGTCATGGAACTTATGGAATTAGAAAATTTAAGGGATGCAAGGATAGGTTTTCCTAGTGTGACTTGACTGTCACTAGAAAAAATGAAAAGGCTAACAATCGATGTTGAGCTTTCGGCAAGTCGTATAATTTTCATGGATGATCCAACTTCTAGTTTGGACATGAGATCAACAACAGTTGTTGTGTGAGTTGCTTGTAACAAAATATATACTGGAAGGATATTTATATGTACCATTCATCAGCACAACATTGATTTTGATGAGATAAATCAATGTTTGTATTCTATGATTAAGCTAACTTATATTATTTATTTCAGATTGGTAATTTTTGACTTACTATAATTGTTTTATTTATTATCAATGAAAAGAGGAGGCAAGTCATTCACTTCAGGCCACTCAGTGAAAATTCTCACTTGATTGTTGCAAAGTAATATTAATTTAGTGTCTAAATGTGACTTAATTTTCTTACTTTGACCATGCAAACTGCATCTTATTCTGGGAGTATCGAAGGTGAAATAAAAATATAACCCAGATACATGGATGTTGGAAGTTATTTTTATTTTTTCCCAACATCGTCTGTGGAATTTAGTTTTAATCCTGTAAACCATCATAAAAGAATACACATTCCAAATAATCACAAAAAAAAAAATCATCCACAACAATGCATTAAATTTTCCAATGCTTTGGAACTAGAATCCTTCTACTTATAATAGCTAGTACTATAAAAAGTCTACAAGACACCAAGATATCCACTTCAAAGTCACATTCTAATATTTCATTATTTTTCTTGGACATGAAGGCATAATAGAATATTGGTTAAAGAGCTGAACTCTCCATCTCTCAGAGGAAAAGATATATACTTCATTACCCAATACTCACAATAGTTATTTGGAAAATTCATGTCATTTTTGTAAAAATGGTGGTGGACTTACGCACAAAGTCTAATGATAATTGGAAGATACTTCTTCACAACTACACGTGTTTTGTTATTTGGAACGATATTTTGGAAAGTCGACATGAAACGGTATGTATCTAAGATTTAACTTTCTATGGAAGATTACTACCCAAAACATTTTGTTTGGATAGACAAATAAAAAAATGTGTGATTTTCTCATTTTGTATGTGATAGACACTTCTTAGATACAAACATCTAGATAATTTCATATCAAGAACATCAATAATTATATTTTTAGCAGGGACAACAACAGTGATATTTTTATTATTACCAGGGATTTCTATGGAGCAACTATATTCTTTAGAGGTCAACAAATTTTCAAATGTGCAACCTTTGGTTGCAGTAGAAAGAAGTGTGTTCTAGGCAAAAAAAGGGTGCAAGTATGTACTCTACTTTTCCATATGTTTTGGCCCATGTTAGTCGTATCTCATTGTTTCATTTTATTCTAGACATTCAAATTCTATGTGCCAAAGATTAGTGCAGCAAAATATGGGCCTATATTATTGCCCTTCCAAAAGTAAACATTGGGTTTCAAATACTTGGGTCAATACGTCTACATTTTTTCACTAGCTCGTATTGGTATTACTTGATGCTAAGGGAACCCTTGGCATTTGGGTATGGGCCTTTTCCTAGTTTAGGAAGATATTGAAAGGGGACAATTCAATTCCACTATGTTAATACCATCTAAATGGAATCTAAAAACTATACAATTCTCTTTTTATATGATTTTTTTGTCACATTCCATTATTATAATTGGATACGGTTGTTGTTTATATATGTAACATTTGATGATTGTTTTAACAACTGGTGATTGAGCTTCCTTACATCTCCATCAAGAAAATTGTGATTTTTGAATTTACTTATTGTGAATAGTATGTGGTAGAAAATTTACCATATTTTACAAATATAATTATGTTATATGTCAAGCATAAAATCAATGCCTATATATGAAATATGAAGGACTTTCATAAGTCGTCACATAACTATTTAAAGTGTTCTAGATCAATGAAAGAGCACCTACCTTATAAGTATGAGGTTGGTAGTTTGATTCCACCTTGCCTTAACACAAATTAATGAATGATATCGTAGTTTACTTTTAATTAAATAATTTTCTTATAGATTTATTTTAATGGTTAGATATTTTTCTCAATTCATTGCTTTATTTTGTCTATAAAGAGACAAAATTGATATTGTATTGTCTTAAAATATTTTATTGTCTCTACAAAAACAATAGCTAGAATTAAATACATATTGTCTCTTTAATCCAAACTATTGTTTGTGGAGAGAAAAAAATAAAATTGTTTCTTAAGAGACAATAATGTTGAAAATATTGCAGCAATAAAATTCATAATTTAATTTTCCCAAAATTAATTAGGATAAATTCTAATTCTAATTTCAGTAAACTACTTGGAGGTAGTTAACTGAGGTGACATGGGTTTTTCAATCAGTTAATTAAAGTTTGAGATACTTGAGTTATGTTTAGTTATGATTGGCTGCTAATTTCTAGCAATTGGGTTTTGTTAAATTGAGTTAAAAATGTGTTAAACTAGTTCTAACTGATTGAGAAATAGTGAAGGGTCCAATAACGGGGTGTAAATTGAGTAGATCATTCAGTTAACTCATCAAATAATTCAAAATAATTGATGCATGCAGATAAATTCAGTTACCAGGTTGATATTAGAGTTCAAGGGCAGTGTACTCTCAGTTACAGAGTTACGTGAGTTGTACAAATGGTGCATGTAGTCAAAGAAGGGCCTAAAGGAACTATATATTTCTCATTAAGGAATTTCCCTAAATAATAGGTGGCTAGTTACCAAGGAAACAATGCAAGGAAATAGGGATCTAGGGAGACAAAAAATTGCTGAAATATTGACAAGGCTTGTTTATGAAGTAGTGAGATAGTTTTTACTAGTGTAGAGGTTGCTCAGACTTGAGCAAGAACTGTAATTATTTTCATATTTTTGACTTATGCAATATACAGAGAGAAAGTGTTTTTAGGTCAGGCTTTCCCTAGAAATTCGTTGTGTAATTTGTGATTTAATCTTATATCATGTTTCTGCTATGATTTCATGATCCATGAATTGCTTTTTGCTGATGGGTAGAGTAAATTCAAGTATAATGTTTTAGTAAATTACAATTAGCAGTTTGAATCTACAAAGAATTTGTACATGGTATCAGAGTAGGAATCACAATAGAAGAGAAAAACTTTGAGTTTCTCTTTTGCAAGTGAAAACGAAATTGTAGAATCACCTTTCAAGCCTTCAAGAGCAGGATGACCTTCTATGGACTGTGACTCGAGTATGCCCTTGAGGGAAGCTGAAATTATGTAGCATGGAAGGACATGATGAAAGTAATATTGGAAGACAATGGGCTAAAGGAACTCATAGATATTGATATTCCAAAGACTTCAACTACTGATGTCCAAGATCAAGTAGACTAGAATAAATGTGTAGCAAAGACGAGAAGGATCTTACTGGAAGGAGTTCGAGATCATATTTTGTTATATCTCCATGGGAAGGATACTCCATATGCAAGGTGGTAGGACTCGTTTCAGAACAACATTTACCACAAAAAGTTGGCACAAAAGGACAAGCTTTAGAATATCAATATGGAAACTGTCGAATCAATACCATAGTGCTTAAACATGTTCACCCAATGTCGAAAAGAACTTGGGAGTGTTAGTATTAGAATTCTAGAAGACGATTTGATAAGCCTCTAACTTCCAAGCCTTTCCAAGAGCCTAGCACTTTCAAGTTTGTTTAGTCAAATTCAAAAATATCTATCATTTCATTTGAATGTAGAAAATGGCAAATGAATCGTGCATCATTTAAATCAATACTTAACAATATAATTTGAACAATTAATATCTATATATATATATATATATATATATATATAGATAACCAAATTCGCAGATAGAGAGCAGGAAAATAAAACATTAAACCAAATTATATATATATAATCCAATTCGTATAAATAGAGGAGGGGGAGGGAAAAAAACATGAAATCAATGAATAATAACGCAAGGCTCTTGCTTCTTTGAATCTTGCAAGCGAATGGCTGCTATGATTTTTTTGTTCTTTCATAGAGGTAGTTGCAATCCAACGAAATTCGGTGACAAGGGAAGAAACCTAGACACGAACACCTCAGCAAATCACTCGTTTCCATGGCTCCATATCTTCCTGAAAGAAATGATAATGATCCATCGCAGCTACAGAAAAATGATGGATGCTAGGAATTTATTCTTTCACTTACGACTTCATCATATGAGAGTAACAGAAGTAGTCTGGGCTCATGACTTGTTGTTCAAGTATTTGGTATTGCATTATCAGTCAGTACGTCCTTGTCAATATGGTGAGGCCATGCACATCGACAACCTCGCCACAAGTCCCTCCACCCTGGCCTTTTGTTGTAGCCAGCTTCAAAAATAGAAGAAAAGAGATATAAATGCCTTAGAAATAAGCCACTTCGAGGGTGAAACCTCCAATACATTACATAAATGAACAATTCTTGGATGATACAAATGAACAAAACCTCCTTCTATATATAGGAGTCCATGGGGCCACAATATAATCCTAGTGGGGCCATAATGTAATCCTAGCCGACCTAACAATAATAATGTAAGGGCACAATAATAACAATATGGGGGTTACAGGGGTAGAACAATAACAATAAGTGGGGCTAAACTAACATAATAAGGGACTACACTATTAATATAGGAACTTAACATGCCCCTCTCCTTCAAACAAGTATTGTCCTCAACGCTTGATTATTTCTTGATGCTTCTGTATAAAATTCTCATCCTCCCATGTGGAATATTTTACTGGAAAGTTATTCCACCTGCTGAGATACTCTGAAATTGATTGTACTTGTCGAGTTCTTGTTTTTGTGATCGCTTCAAAACTTCTTTCGATGTGATGTTGATATTCATGTTGTTTCATTAGATTCTGCACCAAAGTTAGGTTATCCTTTGAGAGTTGGAGAACTTGTTGTTGATGCTTGATGTCATCTTCCAGTAATTTATCTTCCCTATTAGCTATTATTTTATCCTTCAAACCATCCAACTTAGCCTCCATTTCTTCTTTTAAACCATCTAAGTCTGCTTTGGTTGCTCTTCGTAAGATCAAAATTTGTTGCACTTGGTACCGTAATTTTGATATCTCATACTGCAATTCTTCCACTTCATGCATCATAGTATAGATTTCTGAGGGCTTAATGGGTGTTGAATTCATTTTAGGAGGCATTTCAGAATGAAATACTGAAATAGATGCTCAATAGGCCCTTGGAATCACTTCAAACAAGATTTATGCAATTCGGGAAAAACAATACACACCTTTTACTTTCTTTTGAGGAGCTAGATATTGAAATTGTATTATCTCTGTGATTTCGGCTCTTTTATATCTGAAATTATGAAATGAAGTAGCCCTCTGAATTTTCTTTCAAATGCCACAGGTCTGATCTAATTTCGATTCCCCAAGACAATGTTGTGTCCAATCTCCCACAATGACATAATTCTGGACTGGTTCAGTAGAGCTAACCTGTAGGACTTACCACGTGTCACTGTTTCGTCCTTTGTCTCTGAAATTGATAGCCAAGACACTAAAGTCCGTGTAATTATGACCACTTTTTACGGCACTCCAATTCGATGCCCAGAGAGAGAGTTATTGAACTTTTCCCACGATCACCTCTTTGAGATGAAATTCAGGAGCCTGAAAAAGCACTACCTTCCACAGATCGTATCTCCAAAACTATTGCGAAACAAGCTCTGAAATTTTTTGAGGAATTTCCTCAAGATTTCAGCTTCGCACCATGTTAATTTCAAACTCTTAACCTTTGTAAAAAAAAATTTATAGCGCAAATTCCACGATGACCTGTTTAGGAGCTTGAAAAAATGCCTAACTTCCACAGATGATATCTCCTCAAATATTGCGAACCAAGCTCTGAAATTTTTAGAAAAGCTTCCTCAGGATTTCGGCTTTGCACCGTGAAAATTTCAGCTTCTGAAACTTCGTAGAAAAAAATTAATAGTGCAAATTCCACGATGACCTGTTTGGAGTAGCGAAACCCTAGAATCCCAAGCTCTGATACCAAATGTTGTGTAACCAGCTTCAAAAATAGAAGAAAAGAGATATAAACTCCTTATAAATAAGCCACTTCGAGGGGGAAACCTCCAATACATTACATAAATGAAAAATTCTTGGATGATACAAATGAACAAAACCTCCTTCTATATATAGGAGTCCATGGGGCCACAATATAATCCTAGTGGGGCCATAATGTAATCCTAGCTGACCTAACAATAATAATGTAAGGGCACAATAATAACAATATGGGGGTTACAGGGGTACAACAATAAAAATAAGTGGGGCTAAACTAAAATAATAAGGGACTACACTATTAATATAGGGACTTAACATGGCCATAGTGGAGATGTTCATACAGATGAACCATCATAACGCAGGGACATTTTATTCCCTTTATTTGGTTTCTAAATTTAAAAAGAATACATCAGTGACCAAGTGTCACAGGGAAAGACATTACTATAGCAATTCGCTATAGTTATAAAAAAAATTATTACTTTATTCTGAAATAAATTTAAATCCAAAATAATAGATATGGATGCAATATCTAACATGGTATTTTTCAACCCTAATAGAGGAAATAACACCAAATGATACTTGATATTAATTTGATATTAAAAGACATATGAAAGCTAAAGACATATTAAAAGTCCTTGGAATCAGAGAAATCCCATCTTCTTGAAGTTTTTGAAAATATTGGTTACAGTAGATCTCAAGGTCTTAAAGCCTTTCAGAAGGCGCATAAAGGAAAGAGTGGAAAATATACTCCTGTGGATCCTATTTCCAAGGTCCATTTGCCATTCATCCAAGGGACAATAGACAAAATTTCCCATGTCCTTAGGAGAAATAATATATCTTCTTCTTTCAAACCTCTCTACACTATTAGAAATTCTCTTGGGTCCGTTAAAGACCCTATCGACCCCAGGTACATGAAAGGGGTTTACCTGATTCCTTCTTCCTGTGGAACTCCATATATAGAAGAAACAGGGCGATCCATTATGTAGAGAATCCGGGAGCATGTTGCAGGGCAGAAATGTGAAGTTGGGTTACACTTTTGTGAGAATCGAGGGCGGAAATTTTTTTCAGCAATAGTTTGGCTGAACTTTATGAGAAAGTTCGGCCGAAATCATTCTTTCGTTTAGATTAAAGGCACACTCATAGCATGGAAAAACATAATTTTTTCCAGAGATGGAAAAACTGGTAACAAAAGTTCGGCGGAACATTTACTCTTAAAATAGTTGAGCTAAACTAGTTCTTATAGATATATCGCCCGCGAATTTCATTTGTTTCCTGCATCTTTGTTTCTTTGCTCTATTTATTTGTGTGTTTTTGTGTTTCTGTTCTGTTCATTGAATTGTTGTAGCGCTACTACTGGTCTGGGGCTACTTCTGTCTGCTCTATTGGTGATTATCTGCGGCAACGTCAAGCGAACTACTAGGTAAGATCAAGTTGTTGATTCTCCATCTGTGCATGGAAGTTTAGATGAAGTTGAAATGTAATTTTGGGTTTATTTGGATTTGAAATGTAGTTTTGGATTTATTTGGCTCTGGATGTAATTTTTTTTTTCTCTGGATGTAATTCTGTGTTTTTTTTAGACATCTACAGTACTAACTTCTGTAATAATTGTCCTCACATTGTTGTAATCATTCTCTTCACATGGCTCGTGTTAACACTCTTAAAAAGTGGGATCTATTTGTGGAAAACTTTGCAATTATATGCACAAGCTTTCTATCCATGTTGTGTAGGCTATTGTTTCTCCTCCTCCTCTGCACCTTTATCAATGGGATTCACATTCCCGACAACCTCTTATTTTAGAAAGGAAAATTGTCATATTGTTGTACATTATAGCTGAATGTTTTCATCCATGCTACAAGTCTACACCCATTTTTGAACCTGCACCCATGCAACATGGTGTTATATTTCGTTATATGAACTCTAATTGTGTGATTTTTTTCCCCATTATATGCACTTAACTTGTGTCGTTTTTTCCCCAATTATGAAGACACTAGATACCTTGAATGTTGTTAGCTTCTTAGCTTCAAAATTATTTTCATTTTAAACATATGTTATGCAACATGATACATTGAAATCTACATGAATCATTTATTACCAATTATGGTGACAATCACCAAGTTCCATTAGTACTACTTAAGCCTAGTGCATGTCATGTCAAGTCCAAAATGTTCTTTTTTTTTTCATATAAATTATTTTCGACAACTTTGGTATCACTAATGTCTTGCTTTTTAAGATAATGCTTGGATGCCTAACTCAATCCCACGTATTTGAGGAAACTGTTGAAAAAAGAACCTTGTTGAAATAAAAAAACCTCGTTGAAACATAAAATTTCCACTTTGTGACCTCTCTTGAATCACAAGTTCCAGGGCTTTCCCCTGTAAGAAGTAACCCTGGGCTTCAGAGGAGTCCATTAGATTTGGGGTTCACTTGCGTATATAGGGATTTCCTTTTCTATGGTAACTTTGGACTATTATTGCAAATGCGCCTTTTGGAATTCTTGGTTTTAATTTGAGTTGATTGGTGTCATGTAGAAGTCAAGGCACTCATTGCTATAGAAATTTTGTCTTTACAACCAAGTGGGAATGAGAAACCCCAAAATTCCAAAAAAATCATCTATGATGTTAATTATGCTTTAAATTTCATTACCTTTTTGTATAAGGTGTATGCTGAATTTCTGGTAGTATGATATGCATTCGGTTGCTGTAGTTGTTACTATTCCCGTGGATCCATCAATTTCATCCGCTCTAGCTGGTTCTCTCATTATGCATAGAAGTTTACCACCACTGTTAAGCTTATGTCGTTACTGAGCCTTCTCTGGATTCCTCAATGCTGGAATGATTGAAATAGAATGATCTAATGTTGTAATGTGACTACATATTGTCTTTTATACTACTGTAATGTATTTATGTAATGTGACTACATATTGTCTTTTATACTATTGTAATGTATTTCTGTATGAGACAGAATCTGATATTTTATACTTGATAACCTGTTATGGGTATATCAAGAGGTTTTTGTAAATGAACTGTTATCAATATATGAAATAGTGTTTTTTCTCCTTTGAAAAAATTGTTGAAATCATTGTAAATTCACATATGTTCAGTGTTGTCACTGTTTCACTTCCGCCTTTATGTTTCTTACGTTGATGAATAGGTGGAACTTTGCTGGGAGGCCTCTCTGTTTTTTGACTCTTTGCTCATACTGTCAAAGGCCATTATATGTTACATGGGCTAGACTATATAATTATTAGACTACATATCTTCATATAAAACTTGCAAATAGTATGATGGAAACCAAACATAATAATGTATTAGGACATCACAACTTGGTAATTAGTTATTAGACTATATATATTCATATAGAACTTGCAAATATCATGATGGAAATGTGAACTTGCAAATAGTATGATGATAATGTGGATCTCATGACTCTTCATGATTAATGCTTCTAGAAACCAAACATAGTAATGTATTAGGACATGCTCCTTTAACTTGCAAATAGTATGGTCGAAATGCAGATCTCATGACTCTTCATGATTAATGCTTCTACAAACCAAACATAATTTAATGTATTAGGACATGCCCCTTTAGGCTTGGTGGAATTACCTTTGTTTTCTTTTCTCACTTACACACCCATATATATACATATGAAGAGATTCCCACTTTATTTTTTATTCATAGATAAAATGTCATTTAAATACAATATTTATCATAATGTACAATGATTCATTCCATATTATTCATAAATTTTTTCATTAAAAAATGGACCCTTTAAATGATGTACCTAGTTAATGCTTCTTCTTCATGAAGAAGACTACTTGATCTTTCAATTTGAATTTGATGATGGTCCTTTGTTATCTTTCTTGACTACTTCAAATTATTGGCACAATCATATGCTTCTTGTTACTCTTTTTATTCCTTCCTTCTATTGTATTCTCCCCCTTAGATATTTTTTACTCTCCCACATAGATATTGCACTCAATTTTGATGGTCCCTTTTTATTTTTCTTGAGTACTTCAAATTATCAAATTATTGACACAATCATATAGATATTGCACTCAATTTTGATGGTCCTTTGTTATATTTATTTACTTCAAATTATTGACACTTGATCATATAGATATCATATATATATTGCACTCAATTTTGATGGTCCTTTGTTATCTTTCTTGAATACTTCAAAACTACTTCAAATTATTGACACTTGATCATATAGATATTGCACTCAATTTTGATGGTCCTTTGTTATCTTTCTTGACTACTTCAAATTATTGACACAGTCATATGCTTTTTTTAACTCTTTTTATTCCTTCCTTATATCTATTCTCCCCCTTATATATTATGTACTCTCCCACATAGATATTGCACTCAATTTCATAGGCTCTTCTTTTGAAGTCAAATATATTGTATTCTCCCCCTTAGATATTGTGTACTATCCCACATAGATATGGCACTCAATTTCATAGGCTCTTCTTTTGAAGTCAAATAAGTGAAAATAATTTACAAGAACTATCCCTAATTTTTTTCTCACATGTTCAAATGGTTCTCTAACAAGAGGCTTTGTGTGTATGTATTCCATCTTTACTATTTTCTCAAAGAATTGTTGTGTGAGCAAGTGGTACTTTATGATCATATGTAAATAGTGATTGGAGGAAGTATAATATTTTATTTTTGAAATTATTATTACACTTATATTGAAAAACTTAATAGATATATAGATTTACCTTAATATCTTGTAGAGACCATTTCATCCAAAACACTCAAACCGAAATTTACCTTACCTTAATATCTTATAGAGCCCATTTCATCCAAAACACTCAAAAAGAAATTTACCTTAATATCTTGTAGAGCCCATTTCATCCAAAACATTAAAAAATAAATTTACCTTAATATCTTGTAGAGCCCATTTCATCCAAAACACTCAAAAAGATGTAACTACTATGTACATTCCACTTCTACTCACTCAAAAAGAAATTTACCTTAATATCTTGTAGAGCCTGTTTCATCCAAAACACTCAAAAAGAAGTAACTACTATGTACATTCCACTTCTACTCACTAAAAAATAAATTTACCTTAATATCTTGTAGAGCCCATTTCATCCAAAACACTCAAAAATAAGTAACTACTATGTATTCCACTTCTACTCTAGATAGAGAAAGTATCTTTCTTGCTTAACCATTAAACCAAAGACTCTTCTAAGTAGAATTATACATTGTTCACTTGTACTTTTCACAAGCCTAGTTGAATCTCTATATGTTGTCAATGTAAATTTCTCACAAGTAAATTTGTCAATGTAAATTTGTCAATGCAAATTTGTCAATGTAAATTTCGTAACATCTACAAGTTCTATAGGCAGATTTTGTAAAGGGCCAGGTAGCCTCTGGATATCATCTTTTATGAAAGGTGACATATATAGTAAAGGCCCCTATAGTCAATCTCTGGAATAGATCTAAAAATAATTTCTTCATTTTAATATCCATAAAACACAACCACTTTAAGGTAAACTATGTACATGTTTCATTTCTCCAACAAACTAAAGGCTTCCTCCCATTAATTTTAGATGTGAATTCTACCATAAAAATTTTAAGTCAAACTTTAAGATAAACCATGCACATGTCATTTTCAATAAATGTCAATTTAATATCTAAATTCACATATGTTTAGTGGTGTCATTGTTTCACTTCCGATATTATGTTTCTTACGTTGATGAACAGGTGGAACTCTGTTGGGAGGTCTCTTTGTTTTTTTACTCTTTTCTCATACTGTCAAAGGTCGTTATATGTTATATGGGCTATACTGTATAGTTATTAGACTACATATCTTCATATAGAACTTGCTTATAGTATGATGGAAACCAAACATCCTAATGTATTAGGACATCACAACTTGCTAATTAGTTATTAGACTACATATCTTCATATAGAACTTACAAATAGCATGATGGAAATGTGGATCTCATGACTCTTCATGATTAATGCTTCTAGAAACAAAACATAATAATGTATTAGGATATGCTCCTTTAACTTGCAAATAGTATGGCCGAAATGTGGATCTCATGAGTCTTCATGATTAATGCTTCTAGAAACCAAACATAATTTAATGTATTAGGACATGCTCCTTTAGGCTTGGTGGAATTATCTTTGATTTTTATTTCTCTCTTACACACACACATATATATATATGAAGAGATGATCCCATTTTCTTTTTTATTCATAGATCAAATGTCATTTAAATACAAGATTTATAATAACGTACAATGATTCATTCCATATAATTCATAAATTTTTTCATTAAAAAATGAACCCTTTAAATGATGAACCTAGTTAATGCTTCTTCTTCATGAATAAGACTACTTGATATTTCAATTTGAATTTGATGATGGTCCTTTTTTATATTTCTTGTCTATCTCAAATTATTGACACAATCATTTGCTTCTTGTTACTCTTTTTATTCCTTCCTTATATTGTATTCTCCCCCTTAGATATTGTGTACTCTCCCACATAGATATTGCACTAAAATTTGATGGTCCTTTGTTATCTTTCTTGACTACTTCAAATTATCAAATTATTGACGCAATCATATAGATATTGCACTCAATTTTGATGGTCCTTTCTTATCTTTATTTACTTCAAATTATTTACACTTGATCATATAGATATCATATAGATATTGCGCTCAATTTTGATGGTCCTTTATTATCTTTCTTGACTACTTCAAACTATTGACACTTGATCAAATAGATATTGCACTCAATTTCATAGGCTCTTCTTTTGAAGTCAAATAAGTGACAATAATTTACAATAACTATCCTTAGTTTGTTTCTCACATGTTCAAATGGTTGTCTAACAAGATAATTTACAAGAACTATTCCTAATTTGTTTCTCACATATTCAAATGCTTCTCTAACAGGAGGCTTTGTGGGTATGTATTCCATCTCCACTATTTTCTCAAAGACTTGTGTGAGGAAGTGGTACTTTACGATGATATGTAAATAGTGATTGAAGGAAGTAGAATATTTTATTTTTGAAATTATTATTACATTTCTATTGAAACACTTAATAGATATATAGGGGCAGAAACGTGAAGCTAGGTTACACTTTTGTGAGAATCGGGGGCCGAAAATGTTTTTCAACAATAGTTCGGCTGAACATTTTACAAAGTTCAGCCAAACATTGTAATAGTTCGGCCGAACTTTTTTATAAAGTTCGGCCGAACTCGTGATTCCGTTTAGATTGACGGCACACTGACGGCGCGGACAAACAGAGTTTTTGCCAGGAATTGGAAAACCGGCATCAAAAGTTCGGCCGAACTATGAGTTCGGCCGAACTTTTATTTTTAAAATAGTTCGGCCGAACTATTTTCTATAAATAAATCGCCCGCGAAGGTTGATGGTTTATAGTTTTCATTGTACGCGCGTTTTTTTTCGCTCTCTCTGCATTGTTGCTGCTCCCGGCCGCCGTGGTGCTCCTGCCGTCCCTGCTCATTGAGTTACTCTGCATCCAGTAGAATTTCTCGGGTATGTCACCAAAATTCTCACCTATTTCAAAAAATTCCAAATGCTGAATGCCGAATTACATTGAATTTGTCACTGTTTTGTAGTAAAATTTTAAATTTTAAACGCTAGACATTACAGCATCACAGTTCTGAGTTTTATCTTTTCTATTAACATTATAAATTTAGAATTGATAATAAAAAACATTGATTAAGAATTGATAATTTAATTTTGTTTAGATTCTTATAAAAATGAGGTTCATAAAACCCCTTGGAACATGTAAAACCAAATACATACACATTGTTAATATTAAACTTCACTGCACATGTTTTTTCTTTCTATGGAAGGTAAAATACCTTCATGGATTATAGTTTTGATCCGTTGTAAAAATTTTAATTGAGTACCATATTAAATTTAACTATGCCTAGCCAAGCTACAGAGTCTTCAAGGTAAGTTTTGATGTGAAATGGTACCATGTACTCCCTTTTTTCCCTTATCCAGACATCTTCCCTCATCCCAAGAATTCATTTGTTTGAAGCGACATCTGATGATGGTAATGTGAGAGTTGGTTTCAGTAAATAACCTTCTCCTCCCACTTTGCGTCGGGCTCGACATTCTGTCGTCAGTTTCTAGTGTCTAGGCTGTGCTCTATGCCTTTCCAGTCTTGAGGTTTCTGGCTACCATCCCTGATTCCTTTCAGGTAAACATTTCAAACCACTATGTTGTGCTAACCTACCTCTTTTTTTCATTTTGTATTCCATACCCTTGTCTTGCACGATGACCACCTCTATTTTATTTTTCTTCCTGCAGGTGTCCACTGAGCTAGGTTTTCCTAATTGCAGAAAGGACAAGAGGGTCATGGTCACATTTTATCAGGTTCAAGAAAAATTCTCATTCCAATAATGTAAACTGGGTTCATCTATCTTCTATATAGAGCACAAGTTAACATGTTCGACTTGCAAGTTACTCGCACTCTTGCCTGCAACATGCACTGATTAACTGGGTTGCATAGCACTACCACTAGGGAAATTGTTCTTGCCTCTTTTGTTGGAAATATTTTCCTCCCTTCTTGACTGGAATGTTGGAAACCTGCTCTATCTTGAAACCCTTTCTTGGAGTCTCTCTCTAGCTAGAACTGCACCTACACTCTCCAACTAGCCAAAAAACAGATTTGAAATATTTGACTAATTTTTTATATAATTGAAATTCAAAATCAGATGATTTTCTCCATGCTAGATGCATTCCTACCTAATAAAATGTGTAGTACTGCTTCTGGGAAACTCATTCTACCTCTAGAAACTCTCTTTTGAGACTACCAGCTACTCGCACTCTTGCCTGCAACATGCACTGACTAACTGGGTTGCATAGCACTACCACTAGGGAACTTGTTCTTGCCTCTTTTGTTGGAAATATTTTCCTCCCTTCTTGACTGGAATGTTGGAAACCTGCTCTTTCTTGAAACCACTTCTTGGAGTCTCTCTCTAGCTAGAACTGTACCTACACTCTGCAACTAGCCAAAAAATAGATTTGAAATATTTGAGTAATTTTTTATATAATTGAAATTCAAAAACAGATGATTCTCTCCAAGTTTTAATTGTTTAAAATATGATTGTTTGAGAAACTCTTTCTCTGGGATACAAGAAGGCTGAAAGATTTTTTTTCTTGTATATTTGAAGCTCTCCATTATTATATAAAAGGATTTTTTTGCTTGTATATTTTTATGCTCTTTGCCATAGTAATGTCATAGTGTATGAAGTTTTTAATTGTTTTTATTATTTTTATTATATGTTGGATGTGATTTTGATTGAAAATGCTTCTTTCTTATTTATTAATTAAAAAAAAATTATTAGAAAAATTATTGCTTTAAGCCTTGGAATTTACAATCAAAATTAGAAAATGTATTTATATCTAAACTATTTATGAAAAATTTAATATTGTTTGATTTTCTCTACCATGTCTTTTTTACATATATCTAGAATAATATTATTTGTAGTTTCTGATATTTTGTAACATTTTACTACCATAATCAAAATCTATAGAAATAATAATATAACATTATAATATCTTGAAATGGAGCTAGCCAACTCAAATATAGTATTGCAAATCCCTGGCTAAGTTAGATGAGGAGGCTATGTATTACTTAGTATTGTATCCATATTGGGGTTGCAATTTCTATGGGTTCAAAAGAACACTTGCAAACAATTTGTTTTCCATATGACCTCTCTTTTTCATAGATAAATTTCATTCTTTTAGCCATTATGGATTTGAGAAAAATACATCTTGATAGGCCAATAAAAAGCCTTAACAATGAATTAAACATGAACAACTATTAAATATGGGTAACCAAGCAGCATCAAAACAAACAACTAAATCACCAAGGCTAGTAGTGATAAATAATAAACATTCTAGGATACTTCAAAATTCCATGTAAATAATTTTTTTACCTAAAATCACTAGATGGTGAGGCCCACAGCAACAACTGCAAAAGCAATGCAATATAACCAATCAAACTACATCAACAAAACATATGGTCTTGAATGAGGTTTTGGACTCTTTAGATATAAATGTACACCGTGTCAATGTATCTTATATATAACTTTAATCCATGTGCTTAACCTTAACATTGACACAAATGGAATACAATTTTACTCACTGCTTTATGATAGAAAAATATTCGGATGAGTATTTCCCACATATCCGAAGTCAAAAGGGATAGATTAAAAAGGGATGCTCCGATCATCTATAAAATATAAATTAAAGAAGCATGAGATATTAGTAATGCAAATTAGATATGCGTACCAATTATGTTCATATAACACAACAAATAGATATTTCAGTACAAATGTCACATAGAAGTCATATTTATCTCATGGGCCTTCAACTTAAATTATATATCTAGCATTACATTAAGCTATAGGAGATAAATCAATGAAGCATTTGAATGCAAATTAAACATGTGTAATAATTATGTCCTTTAGTTCAATAAATAGATAATAATTTGCAAATGCCATATCTAAGCTATATTTCATCTAAGTAGATTTCAATTTAAACTTATATCTAATGTTAAATTATATAAAAGAATAACAATAATCCAAACTTCAAAATAATATTTAGAGTTAGTATAAAATGTGACATAATTTTCCTGCGTGGAAAAACATAGTTACCGAGACTTCAAAACTCATGCATTTGAATATAAAGTGGGTATACGAATGAGCAAGTAGATTTTTTCTAGAAATGAGGAAGTGAAGGTTGATAGAGAGCCACACAAAATTGCAAATTCATACCTTAACAAAATTGTTAGATCCTTTTAAAGAAAACATATTTAATCAACTTTCATTGAAATATATGATAAACTCAACCCAATTTTATGAAAATTAGTATACCATTTTTTACATAATTTCACATAATACAAAGAGATAAATTTTACTTAAGTATTGTTATAAATATTTAACTACCCATTGAGAGATGTCCAAGTGATTGAGACAGGGCATCATCACAATAAAAAACCATGTACAAATTGTAGTAATCCTAGAATCATGCTTTACATAATGTAAAATTGGGGAACTCATGACTTGTACTATAGATAAAAAACATTTACCCTTACCAAAAAATATATGATAAAAATTGACAAACTACATAAGCTTAAGCTTAAGGGGATATAATCATTCTTGCCTTCCATATAGATAATGAAAATGATTGTTCCAAGTCTCATGTTGCTTCTCATGTTACTTTATAAACCTTGATTGGAAAGAAAAATAGGAGGGCGGAAGTGTAAGAAATATAAAACATAATGAAACACAATGTAAGAAATAGAGAACATAATGAAACACACACATACATATCTAGACAATCAACACAATTATTTTCCTAGGAAATCCTTATGGGAGACAAGCAACCCTAAAAAGTAATGATTCTCTACTCCTTTTTCCCTAGGAAATCCTTATGGGAGAAAAACAACACTAAAACGTAAACATGCTCTACTCTCTCTTTTCTGGTATGGAAAATATGTAAGTACAAAGAAAGAGGTAATCTCTCTAGAGTTAGCTAAGACTTTTGGCGTGTAAAGTTGCTATAAAAACTTAACTTCATACATTTTTCTCTCTAACTTCACACTCCTAGTTGTATTTTCAACTATGGAACAAAATACAATAACACAAAATGGAACTCTTATTCCTACTAGTGGCCAAGTATTTAACATAGCGTGATAGCCAACTAGGTGTAAGATTTGACTCTATCAACCATTAACGAGGTTTGTGATTTTAGACATTTTAGAGTATTGTTAAAATTCCACATGTAGCTAGCTTGCCATGCATGAGTAATGGGGCTAAAATGTCATTATCTCGTACCATGGTGGTCAACATGATAGGTCAACTTACTAAAGGCATAAATTTTGAATGAACTTCGTTTGATTTTTTTCTTGCACCATTGGATATGTCTTTAAGTGTAGAATAATGGTTAAGATTTCATGCCACTAAGCCAAGAATTTTAAATTCAACTGAATTTTAATATAACCAACTAAATGCTGCAAAAAAAGAATAAAATAATTTATGTTAGGATTGTGGATTCAGGGATTGAAACAACACACCATGATATTTCAAATTTAAAAATAATGGTTCGAGTCCTAGGTAGCTCAGAATCCTATTTGTTTTCAAAATAAGGACGCACTCCCATTTGATTCTCATGATTAGGTTGTAATCATGAGGCTCTCGCTCAAGAGTGGACCTTCCCAAAATCTTGTGACGTCTTGTCACAAACAAAAACATCAAACTGAAAACAGATCATGCAAGAAACATAGCTCACTGATATATCATTTTTCTCCTTCAAAGAAAAAAAAAATCACATCATGTAAATATCTCCATGTACTCTTACATATTGGTGTACAAAACCATCAACCAAACACGAGTCGACAAAACATGCCTCTTCAAACAACTGACTCTCAAGTGAAATAATAGAGCTCATGTACAAATTTCTATATTTGTTGCATTTAAGTGTGTCAACATAACTCTACTTTCAACATCTTGCTTCATGAAACATGCACCATACTTTGAGTTTGCAAAGAGATTCATGAAACATCAAAATACATGCAAGGCCTTAATTGGATAAGAAATATAACCATCCGTTAGAAAACCATTTCAATGGTGCTTCTTTTAGATGCACTTCATCATGTGAATCATATTGACCCTCATCGATTATGGAATCCTCTTTTCCATTCTTGTCGTTATGTCTTTCCACCTTCTTCAAATGTTGTGGATAACTTGTTGGATACAAAGTCCAACACTTGTCCACAAGGTGACCTTTCTTATGGCAATGAGTAATAAACAATTGCGTCTTATTTTCAACATCATTTTCCTTGTCCAATGGGCCTTTGAATTTTTTCCTCATTTATTTAGAAATTTTCAATGTGCATGGATATCTTCTTCCAACATTTATAAACATTATGATTATTCAAACCACAAAAGGAGCATGTGCAAGTTCTTTAATATATCTTATGTGAATATTTACCATGTTTATCATAATCAAAAGAAATTTGATTAAAGGCAAATTTATACCTTGAACATTCACCATTGTTGCCTTCTTGAGGAGGTGAATTTGATGAGGTAGTGGCTCTCCTCTGAATACTAGCAATGAATTCAATGACTAGATAGAGCTTTTAACATCCTCTTCTTTTACATTCTCATTAGCTGCATGTTTATTAACATCTTCTTGCAAAGTGGGTGTCAAACTTTTCCATTCATCATGAACACAAACTTCATAAGCTTGAGGTAATGAACATGAAATAAAATTCCTTCTTGGAACAGCTTCATGTGCCTCCTTGGGTTTGGAGCATTCTCCATCATGTTTTCCATAACCAAGACCCAAATAATTAGGCCCTTCCTCAACAACATTTGGCTCAACTATGCCTTGTACATGTTTGTCTTTAACCCTTTACTTTCATAGCACATTTTCATCAAAAATTTGGACCTTATTCCTCTAGTGTGTCTCTCAAAAGCACATACACATTAATTTTGAGAGGAAATTGAAGACAGAAACCAATAGCTAATTCTTCTAACTAACCTTGACTAGAATGAGCTAAATTGTACTTTGATACGAACTTGATTTGAATATGGAAAAAATAGTTTTATTGGGCTATCTCCCTCATTAGTTAAATAAAAATGTCTTTAGGATCGTCTAAAGTTAGCCAATTGGAAAGGGGTTTGTGTCGAGCTTTAAGTGTATTTTGTGAGAAATTTATGAGTTAATTAGCTTTTAAAAACTCATGTACAACAAATAAAATGCAAAATTTTTATTTAGGAAATTTTTTTCTCTCAATCCAGATTCTGATCATTAGACATGTAAGAGGAAGAAAGAGGGAATTCACTTTTCAAATTATATACCTTGTCTAAACCAAAATAAAATAGAGGTTTGGTTTTCAAATACATTCACTTATTCGGAAAATTTCTAGCTACCAAAATTCCATATGCCAATCTACCTCCCAAGAAATCCATTTAGTACACCACTGGTTAGTTTTTTGTCTTCCTATATTCTTTATCAACCTCTTCTAGTGATTCTTGAAAGGTGGATACTTAAATCCTTCCTAAAAATTTGAGCTCTAAAATGAGAAGACATACAAGGTCATTTTAATTCATTCTTCTATCCAATTATAAAAACCAAGTGAATATTTCTACATATTGATTTCTGTCCCATAAACTGTGTACAATATATGTGGAGTTTCCTCGCCCTAAGCAGGATGTTTAACAAACATAATAATAGAGAAACAATTAGTGACGTCACCAAAAGATGTAGCCTCTTCAAGGTATCATATCCTCTCGTCAAGGTCAAGAATCTATTCACCAAAAATGTCCTATGGAAATGACGGTTTAGGAAACAAAACTAGACAAAACCTTTAATGAGAACAACAAAATCTAAAACCTCTTCAAGGTCTTCAATCTGCTCGTAAAGTTAAATTACATGTCTTGATCAAGTCCAACAACAAAGAAACATTCAGTGACAACACCAAAATCTACAAATTCTTCAACATCTTCTAAACCATCTTCAAATTCAATATTGTGTGCATCAAATTCCTCAGCAAGGTCATCAATGGAGTCATCAAAACTACTATCTCAAACTTCAATGCCAAAAATAAGTCGAAAGAATTCAATTTCTCCAAAACCTTCTTCTCTAAGCAAAGCTAGCATGATGTCGTCGAGAAATTCAGTAATTCCATGAGAAAATTCTATCAAAGTTAAAACAAATCCTTTTCATCCATATTTAATGCCTACTTTTTCAGGTGGAACACCTCCAAATTTAAGGACCACAATGACATAAAATATGTAGCTTTACCTAATAGGTGTAGACCTAGAACCCCCAACTTTGCGTGACATGTACAATTGAAGATCTTATATGGTAAGCAGTGTGAGAAGAGAGTCATGGTCACTGAGTTGAGCAAGATAAATAGTTTGGTATGACAACCTTACTTGTGATAGGTCTAGCTAGCAGGCTACCAAATTACATGGTAATGGCATTCAAAATGTGAAAATTCCCATTTCACTTGGAAATAATATGGTAGAGAAAGGTATAGATGAAAGGAGATATCCATTTATGGTAAAGAAATCAAATAGTTCTATCAATTCCACCTTGCGACTCTAAGAGACATTGAATTAAATTTCATCATTCATAATTCATGGTCATGGAACATGATTGTGTTGCAATTGTGATAACATCTGTTGTATGCAGAAGGTACAAAAAATGATCGAAAATGACATTTTTGCTCTGTTTTTTTGAATATTTAAGGAAAATTACACCAAGTAGCTTCCAATTTCATCTGACCATTATGTCAAACTCATCTCAGGATTTTGTCCAAGTAAGAGTCACTTAAGCAAGCAATCTAGTATACATGACTCCAATTTCAATTAGCAGCAATTACAGTTCTCTAAGTATGGTGCAAACATTGCTCCAGATCCTCAATGGGGCATGTTTGATGACAATAATTTGGGGAGTGAGAGAGAGAGATGGTAGCAGAAAAAATTCAAGAAATCCACGGGAAATTGAAAAATATATAACTAGAATAAGGTGGAAGACATTTGTAACCTAAGAGAGAAACTTGTGAGGAAATGGGTGAATTTGGTATTACACAACTAATTGGACAACCTCGAGGAGAAAACATTTCTCCCACTTTATTTGTTGGCATAACCTAGTAAGTGTTATTCACTAGCATGTATTTTGTAAAGGCCTTGACCTAGTTTCCATTCAACTCTATCCACCAGGTTATAGAGGATTCCAAGCCTAATTTCATGAAAATTAAGTTGGGGATGATCACATTGACCTGCTTGATGACATGTCTATGAAGATTAACTACCTTGAACTATTTTTTTGCATAGGGAAAGAGACACATTCCCATGTCTGAGCATGAAAACATTCTTTGATATTGTTAATGCCTCTAGTGTTTACTTCTACAAGTTCTATATGAAGAGTCTGTAAAGGGCCAGGTAGCCTCTGGATCTCATATTTTATGAAAGGTGACATATCTAGTAAATGCCCCTACAGTCAATCTCTGGAATGGATCTAAATAGAAGTTCTTCATTTTAATATCCATAAAACATGACAACTTTAAGGTAAACTATGTACATGTGTCATTTCTCCCACAAACTAAAGTGTATAAGTGGTAAATTTTATACCAAGTGTGCTCCCACCATGTAAAGCACAATTTGGTGAAATTATCATTTTTATAATTTCTTTTTCGATTAAATTTAGTTTCACACATGATCAATTATTGCTTTGAAAGTTGTGTTCTACATAATTTGTGTACACTAAATTACAAATTTATTTTTTGAAATATATCTTGTGTAAATGTCGACCAATAGATATATATCATCCATGTTGTTGGTTAACATCTTCTCCAACATGACCTTGCTGAGAACCAGACCCAGAATGACGCTGCTGAGAACCAGACCCACAGTGACCCTCTTGAGAACCAGCAGTCGTTGATTGGCCTTCGGGGGAATAAATACCATCCCCTTCCCGCAACCTGCTACCATTCATACCTCAACCAGTTGAACCTTGGCCACGCTCCATGGATGGAGTAGAAACCCTTCTCCTCTTGCCTCCTAAAAATTAAAATATGAAACTTATTAACAACTAATTTAACTCACAAATTTAATAAAAAATCAATTCCATATGTACACACATGTATGGAAATTTAAGATTATATTTAAATACCATGAACATCCCCTGATCGCTGAACCTTCATATGGCATTCGGCTGATATTCGTCGTTCATCCTATTTACCTTTCCTCAATTACATTTGTTTACCACTCGCAGAGCACACTTCACATTGTTTACCACTTACCTTACACCATCCGCAAGTTAAGTTATTTGAAGTGCGATGTGATCGTGCTACCGCACATTGCAATTGCAACCAATTACATTTTCCCATAAAGTGATGCAGCATAGGTTATTTGATTTGTGACATGAAAATACCATCGCACATCCTGCCGATAAGGATTATTGTTTACCTGTGTTTGTGCTAGTTAAAGTTTAAGATCGCCAATATGCAATCTGAAATAAGGAACCAGATACGATGAGGACTCAAAGCTAGAAAAAATAATATTTGAGATCCGCCAGTTTATGCTTTGAACACATTTTTATGTGATTTTCTGTATAAACTATAATACAGCCTGCATGTCGATTTAATGAAGATATGGGTCTTTTGACAACCCATGGACGAGCAGTTGTTGAGCAGATGATCGGTGAGCCATATTTTTCCCTACTTAATAATACTGTGCTTTAATCCACTAAAAAAATTTGTTTCCTGTGCAACGATATAGTATTTTTTCATGGCTTCAAGGTAGTATGATATTGTTAATGGGTGTGAGGCTTGATATTTTTATAGAACTTTTATATGAAATAAAAGAGAAAAGATATAATGGGGTTTACATTTCCAGGGATTATTGTTCATGTTTGTTGCTGCTATAACATTAGCCTACCAAGAGAATGTATGTGTATGATTAATTTATTGCTCTGCATATTTTTTATTCAATTTCTCTCCTGCTTTATTACTGATTCCATATATAATATTAATTTGTGTAGTGAGTGATTATAGCTAGAGTGTCTGGGATGGTCAAGTATTGAAGATATCTTAGGCAATTCTTATACAACATAGAGGATGGGTGATGCATGTACTTTTCCAAGAAGATAATATTATATTTACTTGTTTTCACGTCTATTTCTCCTTGTAGCATGGTTCTTAAGTAGTACTACCCAGTTATTGGTTTGAAATATACATCAAATGGTATCTTTAAAATTGTATGTGTTCTTGCATCACAACACACAAACACACCCACACAATTTTCCCTATAGAGGAGGTGGGTAAGGTTTATCAAGCAAGCATACTGACCCTTCAACCAATCAACCGTTGTGTTAACAAACAAGACTATTGCCTTGTGGACCGTAGGATTTTATGTGTTTAATATGTTGAGATATGCATAGATTCATTTTTCGAAAAAAAAATATCTCTTATGAAAACATTGTTTGCATATATATATATATATATATATATATATATATATATATAATAAGTAAATATAGTTTATAAAATTAATATGCTTTTGAGATATAATACAAATATAACTGAAATCGAGCTAAATTGCATCACAATTTCATGCCTTCAAACTCTCTAGTTTAACATTGATTATAAATCTCATATTTTATTGTGCATATATTGTAGATGGCTTGTTCCAGTGAGCATGAATACATGAAATACAAAATAGACTCTCACCTTATATATAACAATCTCAATGAAATATGTGTTTTCTATTATGATTAATTATTTTGTTCAACTCTCTAGTTTAACTTATATAACGATTTGGATTTCTTATTGTGTATTTTTTATAAATGGATTGTTTTGATGAGCGCGATAAAGTGGAAAATAGAATAGAGTGTTTTTCAATGTAAAAAAAACTCTAGGTGAGGTGTGTTTACTATTATAAACAATTATTGGATTTGAAATATGTTTACCATTAGTAATTATGTGTGTATTTTAACCTTAAGCCCAATTTAGTTTTCTTTCAACGAAGGAAAACACATTGCAGGAAGATGATGTGCAAAGGGGATGTTTGCAACTTTTTGTTTATTATTTTCTACATGATTTGATTTGTTGAGTTTGAGCATGGCCATTACTTTTAGTTTTTTTTTAATCTCGCTTTTCTTATTTTCTTTCTAGTTTGGTCTTGATTTCATTTGTTGCATCTATTATACTCATTTTCCTTTGTTTTTTGTTTTGTTTTGTTTTTAATTTAATTAATTTTTTGTAGTTTGGTGTTGGTTTAGTTTGTTGGGTGTGGAAAAGGAAATGAAGGAAGGAGATAGAAAAAATTTAGATATCTATGGCGAAAATGAAGGTGATTCAACATATCTATATGTAGCGCACTTCATTGAAAATTATATTTTGCTAATTTCTATCTCGATTTGTTTTCTATTAAAATTATTATATGTTTGATCTATTCTCTCATAATCAACTATATTGGTCTTTTTTATGTAGTGAACAACTATATTTGTATAGTCTACAAAGGTCAAGTGGTGAAGATGCAGTAGACATTCAACAAACGTCGAACAATCAATTAATATGCTAATATACAATGCTACTGCCTTGTGGCCCTTAGGATTTTGGGTGGTCTATATGTTTAAATATTATTAGATCCCTCTTACAAAATGGATTATTTCTCTTATGATAACATTGATTGTATTATTCCTAGTAGAATTACATCTAGTTTAGAAAAATTATATATTTTGAGATATTGCATTTTATATCAATGGATTAGAATTGAGTTGGATGACACGTTCATGCCTTCAACTGTCTAGTTGAAATTTTATTAGAATTGAAATATTTTATTTTGTATCTACTACAGATGGTTTATTCCAGGGAGCACAAATATGTGAAATACAAAATGGATTTCTCCCTTTATATAACAAAACTCAAGAGAGGTATGCTTCACATTATGATTGATTATTTAATTCAACTCTCCAATTTAACTTGTATAATGATTCTAATATCTTATTATGTATTTGTTGTAGATGGCTCGTTCTAGTGAGCACGAGTAAGTGGAATACTAAATGGAGCGTTCATCCTTATGTAACAAAATTTAGACGATGTAAGTTTGTTATTATGAATAATTATTTGCTTTGAATTATGCTTCCCATTACCATTCATTTCTTTATTTTAACTTTATTAAACCTATTTTTTTCCCTTTCAGCGTAGAAGACACTATAGTAGAGATAATGTATAAAGGGGAAGTTTGAAAATTGTTTTTGTTGTTGTTGTCTATATTTTTTGTTTTTTGTGGAGTTTAAGCATGACCATGATTTGTCTTCTACTGATTTTTATTTGTTTTGCATTTTTTTCTCATTTCGTGTTGTTTGGTCTTGGTTTTTTCTGTTTGGTGTGCAAAAGGAAAGGAAGGCAGCAGGGAGTCAAAATTAAAGAAATGAGATGGAGGTTATCATCCATAAATGAAGGTGAATCACTCCAACTATACACAATGCACTTCACTCAATTATTTTTTGCTTATTCGTGACTCCATTTGCTTATTTTTCAATTTATTATATGTTTTATATGTGGTCCCATACACTATTATATTGATTTTCATTCTCTAGAAAGTGACTACAGTTCTATGGTGGTTAATATAGGTTAAACATTGTACAAATGCATAGAAAATGACCGGTGAGCCATATTTTTTCCCTACATAATAGTATTCTGCTTTAATCCACTAAAAAAATTGTTGTTTGTGCAATGATATAGTATTTTGTCATGGCTCTGTGGTAGTATGATCTTGTTAATTAGTGTGATGTTTGAGATTTTTTGAGAATTTTGATATGAATTAAAGGGAAAAGTTATACTACCGTTCACAATTCCAGGGCTTATTGTTCATGGTTGTTGTTGTTATAACACCAACCTAGGGAAAGAATCTATGTGTATGATTAATTTATTGTTCTGTATATTTGTTTTTCACTTTCTCTTTTGGTTTATTTGTTATCTCATATATAATTTTAATTTTTGTAGTGAGTGACTATAGTTGCACTGTCTAGGTTGGTTGAGAAGAGAAGATATCATAGGCAATGTACATGCAAGGTAGAGGATAGGTGAGTAATGTGGTTTTCCAAGAAAATAGTATTATATTTTATTTTTTTGCACAACTAATTTTCCTTCTATCATGCTTCTCGGTTAGTACTACTCAATTAGTGGTTTGACTTATACATCAAATTGTATCTTTAAAATTGTAATTTTTCTTGCTCCACATCACAAACATGCCCCCACACAACGTTCCCTATAGAGGAGGTGGGTAAGGTTGAGAAAATAGACATAATGACCCTTGAACCAATCAACCATCATGTTAAAAAACAACACTACCACCTTCTGGACCCTAGGATTTTGGATGTTCAATATGTTGAGATATGCTTACATTCCTTTTCTGAAAGAAAAAAAAAAGTTATCTCTTATGAGAACATTGTTCGTATACATAGTAGTACAATTGGTTTATAAAATTCATATTTTTTTGAAAAATAGCTCAAAATATAACTGGAATCGAACTAAATTGCTTGACAAGTTCATTTGTGCAAACTCTCTAGTTCAAATTTGATTAGAAATCTAATATTTTATCTTGTATCTATTGCAGATGGCTTGTTCCAGTGAGCATGAATATGTGCAATAAAAAATGGACTTTCAACTTTTATATAAAAATCTCAAAGAAATGTGTGTTTATTAATATGATTAACTATTGTGTTCAACTCTCTAGTTTTACTTATATAACGATTCTAATATATTATTTTTTATTTGTTGTACATAGCTTGTTTTGATGGGCACGTGCAACAAGAATACAAAAGAGAGTGTCCATTGTTATAAAACAAACTCTAGAGGAGGTACATTCACTATTATAAATCATGATTGGTTTTGAAATATGTTTTCCATTAATAACTGTGTGTTTTTTAACCTTCTCAACCCACTTTTTTTCCTTTCAGTGGAGGACAACACATTGCGGGAGTGATGATGTGAAGAGGGGATGTTTGCGATCTTTTACTTTTTCTTTCCTGCATGTTTTGTTTTGTTGAGTTTGAGCATGGCCATGCTGTGTTGTACTCGTTTTCCTTTGTTTTGCATTTTTTTCGCTTTTTGTAGCTTTGTCTTGATTTCATTTTTTGGGTATGTTTTACTTTTTTTCCTTTGTTTTTTGTTTTGTTTTTTTTTTGTTTTTTTTTAAATTTTTGACGTTGGTTTCATATGTTGGGTGTGGAAAAGGAAACTAAGGAAGAAAATAGAGAAAATGGAGATATCTATGGAAAAAATGAAGGTGAGACATCATATCTATATGTAGTACACTTGAATTAAAAGTATCTTTTGTTAATTTGTGCCTCCAGTTGTTTACTATTCAAATTATTATATGCTTTATTTATGCTTTCATAATTAGTTATATTGATCATTTTTTTGTAGTGAACAACTGCAATTATATAATCTACAAATATCAAGTGACCAAGATGCACTAAACATTCAACAAACATGGCACAAAGGATGGGTGAGGCATATTTTTCTCCTACAAAATATTATTTTCCTCTAAGACACTGAAATATTTTTTGTTTGCACAATGATTTATCATTTTTCATGGTTTTGAGGTAGTATGATTTTGTTCATGGGTGTGAGATTGAAGATTTTTCCTAGAGTTTTGATATGAAAGAGATGGAAAAGTTATACTGGGGTCCATATGTTTAGGTATTGTTGTTCATGATTGTTGCTGCTATAATATTAGCCAAGGGAGGGAAGGTATGTGTATCGTTAATTCATTGCTCTATATATATGTTATTTAATCTCTCATGTTTTTTTCGTGATCTCAAATATAAAATTACATTGTAGAGTGACTACAATCGTAGTTTCTGGAAGGGTCGAGTGGAAAAGATACCTTGGACATTGTAGATGCAGCGCAAAGGATGGGTGAGTGATGTTGTTTTCCAAAAAAATATTTTTAATCTTATTTGTTTACTCATATTTTCTCTTCATAACATGGTTCTCGAGTATTACCACAAATTTGGTGGTTTGAAATATACATAAAATATGTCAAACTAATTCCTCCACAAAATTTAACCCTAGGGTTTGGAGTACCTCCCAAGCTACAAATATCAACACTCCCTCTTAGTGAGGGAGGTACTTCCAAGACTAGGAAATAACTCATCATCACTATCACTATTGGAAACACTAGTCCAATTCCTAGTGCTCATAACTATAGTGAACCATGAAGCATGAATTGTGCCCTTCTCAGAAGCGTTAATTGTTAGAAAATTATATATTATGGAGCAATGCAACACATAAAATATGCGGCAAATACAAACACACAAAAGACACATAAAACCAGAGAGACCCAGATATACGTGGTTCACCCAGTTTGGGCTACGTCCATCCCGAACAGCCAGTCCTTGCTTTTTATTATCCAGCAAAATGAAAAGACAAAACCTATAGCAGACCCGCTGTAATATCCTCTGTTCTTTCTCACAGTCTCCCTCTCTGTTTCTCGCTCCAAGAATACACACACCATGCACAGCCACAATACAATGCCCTCATAAAAGTGAGGGGTTGCTTTCTAGGGAAAAAAACCCTAAACTAAAGATAACTTCTACCATCAGATCATTTTCCTAATGAATGGCCCAAATTGACTAGAAATTACTATACTTTTACAAGGCAATTTTACATCTGTTTTTAGCTTTGGGGGTGCTGCCCACGAAACCCCCGCTAGGGGGGGGCTCTAAAAAGCGTTGCCACCCCCCTGGACCTCCCACGACAACGATTAATTACGGGCGGCGTTGCCGCCCCTTTGAAGGTACAGGGGTCCAATGCTGTGATGCAAAGTAAACAAGATAATCAGGCTCCACACCCAACAATCTCCCACTTGGAGACTGATTGTATCAACTCCATTGCTGCTTCCTTTGCTGGACAATGACTCCTCTTTGGACCTGGCTGTTTCTCATCTTCATCGTCATCCTTCAAGACCAATTGAAACTGATCATGTTCTCAGTTTCTCCCTGGTTACAACTTTTGTTAGCATATCTGCAGGATTCTTGCTAGTGTGTATCTTTTCCAACTTCAACTCTCCATCTTCCAATACTGACCGTATGAAATGGTACTTGAAATGTATGTGTTTAGTCCTGGAATGAAATGCTGAGTTCTTTGCAAGATGAATAACACTTTGGGTATCACTGTATAGTGTGCCCATATCATGCTTCTTACCCAATTCATACATAAAACTTTGTAACCAAATCATTTCTTTACTAGCCTCCGTAGCAGCAACATACTCTGCCTCTGTTGTTGAAAGTGCAACAACACTTTGGATTTTTGAAACCCAACTGACAGCTGTTCCACCTACAGTAAATACATATCCTGTAGTGCTCCTCCTGTTATCTCTGTCACCTGCCATATATGCATCAACATATCCTTGTAGAGCAATGTTTGAACCACCAAAGCATAATGCTTGATTTGTGGTACCTCTCAAATATCTGAGAATCCATTTTACTACCATCCAATGTTCTTTTCCTAGATTTTTCATGTACCTGCTTACAACTCCCACTGCATGTGCAATATCAGGCCTTGTGCGGACCATTGCATACATTAAGCTTCCAACTGCTGATGCATATGGAACTTTAGACATATAATCCATGTCTTCTTGGGTCTTTGGGCACATCTCCTTACTAAGTTTGAAATGGCTAGCAAAAGGTGTACTAATTGGTTTTGCATTCTGCATATTAAATCTTTTCAACACCTTCTCTATGTACTCATTCTGAGACAGTGTTAATTTATGATTTTTCCTGTCTCTCGTTATCCTCATACCAAGGATTTGTTTTGCAGCTCCCAAATCCTTCATTGCAAATGAATTTTCCAATTTTCTTTTGAGCACATTTATTTCCTGCATGTTAGATCCTAGAACAAGCATGTCATCTACATACAATAATAATATAATATAGGTGCCATCATTTTTCCTTTTTAGATAAACACAACAATCAGAGTGACATCTAGTATAACCTTATTCAGACATAAACTTGTCAAATTTTATATACCATTGCCTTGGAGCCTGTTTTAAGCCATACAAGCTCTTCTTTAACCTGCACACCAATTTTTCTTTCCCTTTTACCTCATATCCTTCTAGTTGCTGGATGTATATCTCTTCCTCCAAATCTCCATGGAGAAATGTTGTCTTTACATCTAACTGTTCAAGCTGTAAATCTTCCGCTGCTACAAGAATTAAGATAGTT
The DNA here is from genome assembly GCA_034641835.2 of Pinus albicaulis. Classification (NCBI taxonomy): domain Eukaryota; kingdom Viridiplantae; phylum Streptophyta; class Pinopsida; order Pinales; family Pinaceae; genus Pinus; species Pinus albicaulis. The sequence goes on from CM076583.1 coordinate 227,083,575, forward strand.
CTGATTGAATTCATCCTAAAAATAGGAGAAAAAATTTCATCAAAATCAATACCTTTCTTTTGTGCAAACCCCTTCACCACAAGTCTAGCTTTGTACCTCTGTTTTTCTCCATCTTCTTCCTTCACACTGTAAACCCATTTATTCTGCAATGTAGTTTTACCTGCAGGCAACCTGACTAAGTCCCAAGTCTGGTTATGCATTAAGGAGTCCATCTCTTCTTCCATTGCTAGCTCCCACTTCTTCCTACTTTCAACCTGCATTGCTTCTTCATAACATTCAGGTTCACCAGAATTAGTCAACAATAAATAATATAATGAAGGAGAGTATCATTCATGGGGTCTACTTATCCTGGTAGATCTTCTAACACCACTTTCAGGTGTTTGAGGTGCCTGTTGCTATTGTGGTGGTTGCTGCTGCTATGGTTTTTTATTATTATTATTTTCAGGCACCTTTACTTTTTCAGATATTTCATCAAGAACCGTGTATTCCTTGCTTTCTTTTTCCTGTTTCTTTTCCTGCAATTGATTCTTATAAAAGACCTTTTCATTGAATATTACATCTCTTCTCCTAATGATTTTGTGATTTGCATAATCATATAAGCGATAACCAAAATCATTAGCACCATATCCAATAAAGGTACATTTCTTTAATTTTTCCTCAAGCTTTGTTCTGTTTTCTTTATTAATATGGACAAAGACCTCACAACCAAAAGGCTTTAAAAATTAGTAGTTTACCTTTTTACCTGTCCATGCTTCCTCTGGAATACCACCATCCAAGGAACTTGAAGGCCCTTTGTTTATTAGATAAACAAAAATATCTACAGCATCTGCTGAAAATTGTAAAGGCAATCCTGCATGCAATCTCATGCACCTTGCACGCTCCATGATTGTTCTATTCATCCTTTCTCACACACCATTTTCTTGTGGTGTTATTGGAACTGTCTTGTCTCTACAAATTCCATGCTCTGAATAGTACCTATCAAACTCTTTGCTGCAATATTCACCTCCATTTTCTGATCTGAGACACTTCAAATTATTTCCTGTCTCAATCTCAACCAAAGCTTTCCATTTCTTGAAAGTATAAAATACATCATATTTATTTTGAATACAATAAATCCATGTTTTTCTAGTTGCATCATCAATAAAAGTAACATAATAATGAGAGCCACCGAGAGATGATACCTGAGCAGGTCCCCATACATCTGTATGCACAAGCTCCAATTTTTCACTCTTCTGTTCTTTCCCAACTCTGAGAAATCTGACTCTCTTCTGTTTTCCATAAATGCGATTCTCATAGAAATCCAAATCAACATTCTTCAAACCTGGTAGAAAATTTCTTGAGTGAAGAATTTTCATCCCGTTCACTCATGTGTCCGAGCCTATGATGCCATAATGCTGCATCTGCTCCTTTGGAAGTTAAAGCATTAGAAATACGATTTCATAAATACAATGTACCAACCTTTTCGCCTTTTGCTATTACCAGGGCTCCTTTGGAGACCTTCCAAGTTTTATCTTTGAAAGTTGTCACACAACCTTCACCACCTAACTGCCCAGTTGAAATAATATTTTTCTTCAGATATGGAAAATGCCTTACCTCCTTTAGTAGCCATTGGTTTCCATTCTGTTTTTTTACAAGAACTTTACCCATTCCAACAGTTTAACAGGGTTTATCATCACCCAAACGAACTTTTCCAAAATATCCTTGAACATAGTCATGAAAATATTTCTTATCAGGTGTGGCATGGAATGAAGCCCCTGAATCTACAACCCAAGAATCAGTAACATTTTCGAAAGAAAGAATCAAAGCATCTTCTAACACATCACCTGTCACATTTTCTACATGATTTTTTTCTTGTTGTGTGTCTTCTTCTTTTCCCTTCCAAGATCTACAGTCTTTCTCTAGGTGTCCTTTCTTTCCACAATTCCAGAACACTGTCCCCGATCTGGACATAGATCTGCCTTTCCTTGATTTACTGCGATATCCCGAGTTCTTTCCTCTTTCCATTCTTCTTCCCCTAGACTCTGCACTCAAAGCATTACCTTATGTCTCACCGGAGCTTTCCCGTCGCATTTCCTCGCTAAGGATAGCACCAACAACATCATCAAACTTTAAAGTACTATATCCAGAGACAGAGTTACTAATGGCCATTACTAAACCATTCCAACTCTCTGGCAATGAGCACAAGAATAACAAAGCTCTAACTTCATGATCAAAGTTTACCCCTACGGAACTTAACTGAATGGTAACTCTATTAAATTCATTTAAATGGTCTACAACAGATCCACCTTCCGACATCTTCATATTAAATAGTCGTTTCTCAAGAAATACCTTGTTTGAGACCGAGCGTTTTTCATATAGTTTCGCCAAAGTCTGCATCAAACCCTCTGTTGTTGTTTCCTTTGAAATATTGAAGGCGACTGACGCTGCAAGACACAACTGTACTGTTCCGAGTGCCTTTCTATCGAGAATGTTCCATTCTGCGTCTGTCATGGCCGTCGACTTCTTTGTTTTTCCGCTCAATGGTAGGTACAGATCTTTCTGATAGAGATAATATTCCATCTGCATCTTCCATAGCGGAAAGTTTTGGCTGTTAAATTTCTCGACCCTAAACTTACCATTGTCCGCCATTGTTCCCACTCGAACCAGGAACCCTCCTTTCCTGTGAGTTTATCAACCAAATATTCCTTCGGCTCTGATACAGGTTGTTAGATTATATATTATGGAGCAATGCAACACATAAAATATGTGGAAAATACAAGCACAAAAAAAACACATAAAACCAGAGAGACACAGATATATGTGGTTCACCCAGTTTGGGCTACGTCCACCCCGAACAGCCAGACCTTCCTTTTTATTATCCGGCAAAATGAAAAGACAAAACCTACAGCAGATCCATTGTAATATCCTCTATTATTTCTCACAGTCTCCCTCTCTGCTTCTTGCTCCGAGAATATACGCACCATGCACAGCCACAATACAATGCCCTCATAAAAGTGAGGGGTTTCCTTCTCGGGAAAAAAACCCTAAACTAAACATAACTTCTACCGTCAGATCATTTGCCTAATGGACGGTCCAGATTGACTAGAAATTACTATACTTTTACAAGGCAATTTTACATCTGTTTTTAGCTTCGGGGGTGTTGTCCACGAAACCCCCGCTAGTGGGGGGGCTCCGAAAACCGCTGCTGCCCCCCCCTGGACCCCCCACGGCAACGATTAATTAAAGGCGGCGTTGCCGCCCCTTTTAAGGTACAGGGGTCCAATGCTGTGATACAAAGTAAATAAGATAACCAGGCTCCACACCCAACAATCTCCCACTTGGAGATTGATAGAAGCAACTCCACCGCTGCTTCATTTGCTGGACAATGAATCCTATTTGGACCTGGATGTTTCTCATCTTCGTCGTCATCCTTCAAAACCAATTGAAATGAGCATGTTCTCAGTTTCTCCCTGGTTACAACTTTTGTTAGCATATCTGCAGGATTCTGGCTAGTGTGTATCTTTTCCAGCTTCAACTCTCCATCTTCTAATACTGACCGTATGAAATGGTACTTGAAATGTATGTGTTTAGTCCTGGAATGAAATGCTAAGTTATTTGCAAGATGAATAGCACTTTCGCTACCACTGTATAGTATGCCCATATCATGCTTCTTACCCAATTCATCCATAAACCTTCGTAACCAAATCATTTCTTTACTAGCCTCTCTAGCAGCAACATACTCTGCTTTTGTTGTTGAAAGTGCAACAACACTTTGGATTTTTGAAACCCAACTGACAGTTGTTCCACCTACAATAAATACATATCCTGTAGTGCTCCTCCTGTTATCTCTGTCACCTACCATATCTTCATCAACATATCTCTGTAGAGAAATGTTTGAACCACCAAAGCATAATGCTTGATTTGTGGTACCTCTCAAATATCTGAGAATCCATTTTACTACCATCCAGTGTTCTTTTCCTGGATTGTTCATGTACCTACTTACAACTCCTACTGCATGTGCAAAATCAGGCCTTGTGCAGACCATTGCATACATTAAGCTTCCAACTATTGATGCATATGGAACTTTAGACATATAGTCCATTTCTTCTTGGGTCTTGGGGCACATCTCCTTACTAAGTTTGAAATGGCTAGCAAAAGGTGTACTAACTGGTTTTTCATTCTACATATTAAATATTTTCAACACCTTTTGTATGTACTCATTCTGAGACAGTGTTAATTTACGATTTTTCCTGTCTCTAGTTATTCTCATACCAAGGATTTGTTTTGCAGCTCCCAAATCCTTCATTGCAAATGAATTTGCCAATTTTCTTTTGAGCACATTTATTTCCTGCATGTTAGATCCTGCAACAAGCATGTCATCTACATACAATAACAATATAATATAGCTGCCATCATTTTGCCTTTTTATATAAACACAATGATCAGAGTGACATCTAGTATAACCTTGTTCAGACATAAACTTGTCAAATTTTAGATACCACTACCTTGGAGGTTGTTTTAAGCCATACAAGCTCTTCTTTAACCTGCACACCAATTTTTCTTTCCCTTTTACCTCATATCCTTCTGGTTTCTGCATGTATATCTCTTCCTCGAAATCTCCATGGAGAAATGTTGTCTTTACATATAACTGTTCAAGATGTAAATCTTTCGTTGCTACAAGAATTAAGATAGTTCTGATTGAATTCATCTTAACAACAGGAGAAAATATTTCATCAAAATCAATACCTTTATTTTGTGCAAACCCCTTCACCACAAGTCTAGCTTTATACCTATGTTTTCCTCCATCTTCTTCCTTCAGCCTGTAAATCCATTTATTCTGCAATGTAGTTTTACCTGCAGGCAACCTGACTAAGTCCCAAGTCTGGTTATGCATTAAGGAGTCCATCTCTTCTTCCATGGCTAGCTCCCACTTCTTCCTGCTTTCAACATGCATTGCTTCTTCATAGCATTCAGGTTCACAAGAATCAGTAAACAATAAATAATATAATGAAGGAGAGTATCGTCTAGGGGGTCTACTTATCCTGGTAGATCTTCTAACACCACTTTCAAGTGTTTGAGGTGCTTGTTGCTGTTGTGGTGGTTGTTGCTGCTGTGGTTGTTGATTATTATTATTTTCAGGCACCTTTACTTTTTCAGTTATCTCATCAAGAACCGTGTATTCCTTTCTTTCTTTTTCCTGTTTCTTTTCCTGCAACTGATTCTTATAAAAGATCTTTTCATTGAATATTACATCTCTGCTCCTAATGATTTTGTGATTTTCATAATCATATAAGCGATAACGAAAATCATTAGCACCATATCCAATAAAGGTACATTTCTTTGATTTTGCCTCAAGCTTTGTTCTGTTTTCCTTATTAATATGGACAAAGGCCTCACAACCAAAAGGCTTTAAAAAAGAGTAGTTTACCTTTTTACCTGTCCATGCTTCCTCTGGAATACCACCATCCAAGGAACTTGAAGGCGATCTGTTTATTAGATAAACAACAGTATCTACAGCATCTACCCAAAATTGTAAAGGCAATCCTTCATGCAATCTCATGCACCTTGCATGCTCCATGATTGTTCTGTTCATCCTTTCTGAGACACCATTTTCTTGTGGTGTTCTTGGAATTGTCTTCTCTCTACGAATTCCATGCTCTGAACAGTACCTATCAAACTCTTTGCTGCAATATTCACCTCCATTGTCTGATCTGAGACACTTCAACTTCTTTCCTGTCTCAATCTCAACCAAAGCTTTCCATTTCTTGAAAGTATAAAATACATCAGATTTATTTTGAATACAATAAATCCATGTTTTTCTACTTGCATCATCAATAAAAGTAACATAATAATGAGAGCCACCGAGAGATGATACCTGAGTAGGTCCCCATACATCTGTACGCACAAGCTCCAGTTTTTCACTCTTCTGTTCTTTCCCAACTCTGAGAAATCTGATTCTCTTCTATTTTCCATAAATGCAGTTCTAACAGAAATCCAAATCAACATTCTTCAAACCTGGAAGCAAATTTCTTGAGTGAAGAATTTTCATCCCCTTCTCACTCATGTGTCCGAGCCTATGATGCTATAATGTTGCATCTGCTCCTTTGGAAGTTAAAGCATTAACAGAGTTATAAATACCATTTCATAAATACAATGTACCAACATTTTCACCTTTTGCTATTACCAGTGCTCCTTTGGTGACCTTCCAAGTTTTATCTGTGAAATTTGTCACAAAACCTTCACCACCTAACTGCCCTGTTGAAATCAGATTTTTCTTCGAATCTAGAACATGCCTTAACTCCTTTAGTAGCCATTGGTTTCCATTCTGTTTTTTTACAAGAACTTTACGCATTCCAACAATTTGACAGGGTTTATCATCACCCAAATGAACTTGTCCAAAATCTCCTTGAACATAGTCATGAAAATATTTCTTATCAGGTGTGGCATGGAATGAAGCCCCTGAATCTACAACCGAAGAATCAGTAACATTTTCGAAAGAAAGAATCAAAGCATCATGTAACACATCACCTGTCACATTTGATTCATGATTGTTTTCTTGCTGTGTGTCTCCTTCTTTTCCCTTCGAAGATCTAAAGTCTTTCTTTAGGTGTCCTTTCTTTCCACAATTCCAGCACACTATCCCTGATCTGGACTTGGATCTACCTTTCCTTGATTTACTTCGATATCCCGAGCTCTTTCCTCTTTCCATTCTTCTTCCCCTAGACTCTGCACTCAAAGCATTACCTCATGTCTCACCAGAGCTTTTCCGTCGCATTTCCTCGCTAAGGATAGCACCGACAACATCATCAAACTTTAAAGTACTAGATCTAGTGACAGAGTTACTAATGGCCATTACTAAACCATTCCAACTCTCTGGCAATGAGCACAAGAATAACAGAGCTCTAACTTCATCATCAAAGTTTACCCCTACAGAACTTAACTGACTAGTAACTGTATTAAATTGATTTAAATGGTCTGCAACAGATCCACCTTCCGACATCTTCATATTAAATAGTCGTTTCATAAGAAATACCTTGTTTGAGGCCGAGGTTTTTTCATATAGTTTCGCCAATGTCTGCATCAAACTCTATATTGTTGTTTCCTTTGAAATATTGAAGGCAACTAATGTCTCAAGACACAACGGTACTATTTCAAGTGCATCTCTACCGAGAATGTTCCATTCCGCATCTGTCATGGCCGTCGGCTTCTTTGTTTTTCCGCTCAATGGTAGGTATAGATCTTTCTGATATAGATAATCTTCCATCTGCATCTTGCATAGCGGAAATTTTTGGGCGTTAAATTTCTAGACCCTAAACTTACCATTGTCCACCATTTCTCCCACTCGAACCATGAACCCTCCTTTCCTGTGAGTTTATCAGCCAAATATTCCTTCAGCTTTGATACCAGTTGTTAGAAAATTATATATTATGGAGCAATGCAACACATAAAATATGCAAAAAACACAAGCACACAAAAAGCACATAAAACTAGAGAGACACAGATATATGTGGTTCACCCAGTTTGGGCTACGTCCACACCGAATAGCCATTCCTTCCTTTTTATTATCCAGAAAAATGAAAAGAAAAAACCTACAGCAGATCCGTTGTAATATCCTCTATTCTTTCCCACAGTATCCCTCTCTGTTTCTCCCTCTGAGAATACACACACCATGCACAGCCACAATACAATGCCATCATAAAAGTGAGGGGTTTCCTTCTAGGGAAAAAAACACTAAACTAAACATAACTTCTATCGTAAGATCATTTGCCTAATGAGCGGCCCAGATTGACTAGAAATTACTATACTTTTACAAGGCAATTTTACTTCAGTTTTTAGCTTCAGGGGCGCTGCCCACGAAACCCCTGCCAGGGGGGGCTTCAAAAAGCGCTGCCACCCCCCCGTGGACCACCCATGACAGCGATTAATTAAGGGTGGCGTTGCAGCCCCTTTTAAGGTACATGGGTCCAATGATGTGATACAAAGTAAAGAAGATAATCAGGATCCACAACCAACAATCTCCCACTTGGAGACTGATTGTAGCAACACCATTATTGCTTCATTTGCTGGACAATGACTCCTCTTTGGACCCATTTGTTTCTCATCTTCATCATCATCCTTCGAGACCAATTGAAACTGAGCATGTTCTCAGTTTATCCCTGGTTACAACTTTTGTTAGCATATATGCAGGATTCTGGCTAGTGTGTATCTTTTCCAGCTTCAACTCTCCATCTTCGAATACTGACTGTATGAAATGGTACTTGAGATGTATGTGTTTAGTCCTGGAATGAAATGTTGACTTCTTTACAAGATGAATAGCACTTTGGCTATCACTGTATAGTGTGCCCATATCATGCTTCTTACCCAATTCATCCATAAACCTTTGTAACCAAATCATTTCTTTACTAGCCTCTGTAGCAGCAACATACTCTACTTCTGTTGTTGAAAGTGCAACAACACTTTGGATTTTTGAAACCCAACTGACAGATGTTCCACCTTCAGTAAATACATATCTTGTAGTGCTCCTCCTGTTATCTTTGTCACCTTCCGTATATGCATCAACATATCCTTGTAGAGCAATGTTTGAACCACCAAAGCATAAAGCTTGATTTGTGGTGCCTCTCAAATATCTGAGAATCCATTTTATTGCCATCCAATGTTCTTTTCCTGGATTATTCATGTATCTGCTTACAACTCCCACTGCATGTGCAATATCAGGCCTTGTGGAGACCATTGCATACATTAAGATTCCAACTGTTGATGCATATGGAACTTTAGACATATAATCCATGTCTTCTTGGGTCTTTGGGCACATCTCCTTACTAAGTTTGAAATGGCTAGAAAAAGGTGTACTAACTGGTTTTTCATTATGCATATTAAACATTTTCAACACCTTCTCTATGTACTCATTCTGAGACAGTGTTAATTTACGATTTTTCCTGTCTCTAGTTATCCTCATACCAAGGATTTGTTTTGCAGCTCCCAAATCCTTCATTGCAAATGAATTTGCTAATTTTCTTTTGAGCACATTTATTTCCTGCATGTTAGACCCTGCAACAAGCATGTCATCTACATACAATAACAATATAATATAGCTGCCATCATTTTGCTTTTTCAGATAAACACAATGATCAGAGTGACATCTAGTATAACCTTGTTCAGACATAAGCTTGTCAAATTTTAGATACCACTGCCTTGGAGCCTGTTTTAAGCCATACAAGCTCTTCTTTAACCTGCACACCAATTTTTCTTTCCCTTTTACCTCATATCCTTCTGGTTGCTGCATGTATATCTCTTTCTCCAAATCTCCATGGAGAAATGTTGTCTTTACATCTAACTGTTCAAGATGTAAATCTTCCGCTGCTACAAGACTTAAGATAGTTCTGATTGAATTCATCTTAACAACAGGAGAAAATATTTCATCAAAATAAATACCTTTATTTTGTGCAAACCCCTTCACCACAAGTCTAGCTTTGTACCTCTTTTTTCCTCCATCTTCTTCCTTCAGCATGTAAAGCCATTTATTCTGCAATGTAGTTTTAATCGTTCAGGGGGTCTACTTATCCTGGTATATCTTCTAACACCACTTTCAGGTGTTTGAGGTGCCTGTTGTTGTTGTGACGGTTGCTGCTACTGTGGTTGTTGATTATTATTATTTTCAGGCACCTTTACTTTTTCAGTTATCTCATCAAGAACCGTGTATTCCTTGCTTTCTTTTTCCTGTTTCTTTTCCTACAACTGATTCTTATAAAATACATTTTCATTGAATATTAAATCTCTTCTCCTAATGATTTTGTGATTTTAATAATAATATAAGCGATAACCAAAATCATTAGCACCATATCCAATAAAGGTACATTTCTTTGATTTTGCCTCAAGCTTTGTTCTGTTTTATTTATTAATATGGACAAAGGCCTCACAACCAAAAGGCTTTAAAAAAGAGTAGTTTACCTTTTTACCTGTCCATGCTTCCTTTGGAATACCACCATCGAAGGAACTTGAAGGCCCTCTGTTTATTAGATAAACAACAGTATCTATAGCATCTGCCCATAATTGTAAAGGAAATCATGCATGCAATTTTATGCACCTTGCACGCTCCATGATTGTTCTGATCATCCTTCTTGACACACCATTTTCTTGTGGTGTTCTTGGAACTGTCTTCGCTCTACGAATTCCATGCTCTGAACAATACCTATCAAACTCTTTGCTGCAATATTCACCTTCATTGTCTGATCTGAGGCACTTCAACTTCTTTACTGTCTCAATCTCAACCAAAGCTTTCCATTTCTTGAAAGTATCAAATACATCAGATTTATTCTGAATACAATAAATCCATGTTTCTCTAGTTGCATCATCAATAAAAGTAACATAATAATGAGAGCCACTGAGAGATGATACCTGAGCAGGTCCCCATACATTTGTATGCACAAGCTCAAATTTTTCGCTCTTCTGTTCTTTCCCAACACTGAGAAATCTGAATCTCTTCTGTTTTCCATAAATGCAATTCACACAGAAATCCAAATCAACATTCTTCAAACCTGGCAGCAAATTTCTTGAGTGAAGAATTTTCATCCCGTTCTCACTCATGTGTCCGAGCCTATGATGCCATAATCCTGCATCTGCTCCTTTGGATGTTAAATCATTAACAGAGTTAGAAATACCATTGCATAAATACAATGTACCAACCTTTTCGCCTTTTTCTATTACCAGGGCTCCTTCGGTGACCTTCCAAGTTTTATCTATGAAAGTTGTCACACAACCTTCACTGCCTAATTTCCCTGTTGAAATCAGATTTTTCTTCAGATCTGGAACATGCCTTACCTCCTTTAGTAGCCATTGGTTTCCATTCCTTTTTTTTACAAGAACTTTACCCATTCCAACAATTTGACAGGGTTTATCATCACCCAAACGAACTTGTCCAAAATATCCTTGAACATAGTCATGAAAATATTTCTTATCAGGTGTGGCATGGAATGAAGCCCCTGAATCTACAACCCAAGAATCAGTAACATTTTCGAAAGAAAGAATCAAAGCATCTTGTAACACATCACTTGTCACATTTGCTTCATGATTGTTTTCTTGTTGTGTGTCTCCTTCTTTTCCCTTCCGAGATCTACAGTCTTTCTTTAGGTGTCCTTTCTTTCCACAATTCCAGCACACTATCCCCGATCTGGACTTGGATCTGCCTTTCCTTGAGTTACTGCAATATCCCGAGCTCTTTCCTCTTTCCATTCTTCTTCCCCTAGACTCTGCACTCAAAGCATTACCTGATGTCTCATCGGAGCTTTTCCGTCGCATTTCCTCGCTAGGATAGCACCAACAACATCATGAAACTTTAAGGTACTAGATCCAGAGACAGAGTTACTAATGGCCATTACTAAACCATTGCAACTCTCTGGCAATGAGCATAAGAATAACAAAGCTCTAACTTCATCATCAAAGTTTACCCCTAGAGAACTTAATTGACTAGTAACTGTATTAAATTCATTTAAATGGTCTGCAACAGATCCACCTTCTGACATCTTCATATTAAATTGTCGTTTCATAATAAATACCTTGTTTGAGGCCGAGGGTTTTTCATATAGTTTCGCCAACGTCTGTATCAAACCCTCTGTTGTTGTTTCCTTTGAGATATTGAAGGCGACTGACGTCGCAAGACACAACCTTAGTACTCTGAGTGCCTTTCTATTGATAATTTTCCATTCCACGTCTGTCATTGTCGTCGGTTTCTTTATTTTTCTGCTCAATGGTAGTTACAGATCTTTCCGATATAGATAATCTTCCATCTGCATCTTCCATAGCGGAAAGTTTTGGCCGTTGAATTTCTCAACCCTAAACTTACCATTTTCCGCCATTTCTCCCACTCGAACCAGGAACCCTCCTTTCCTATGAGTTTATCTACCAAATATTCCTTCGGCTCTGATACCAGTTGTTAGAAAATTATATATTATGGAGAAATGCAACACATAAAATATGCGGAAAATACAAGCACACAAAAAACAAATAAATCCAGAGAGACACAGATATACATGGTTCACCAAGTTTGGGATACGTCCACCCTAAACAACCAGTCCTTCCATTTTATTATCCAGAAAATTCAAAAGACAAAACCTACAGTAGATCTACTGTAAAATCCTCTGTTCTTTCTCACAGTCTCCCTCTCTGTTTCTCACTCCGAGAATACACACACCATGCATAGCCACAATACAATGCCCTCATAGAAGTGAGGGGTTTCCTTCTAGGGAAAAAAACCCTAAACTAAACACAACATCTACCATCAGATCATTTGCCTAATGAACGGCCCAGATTGACTAGAAATTACTATACTTTTACAAGGCAATTTTAAATATGTTTTTAGCGTCGGGGGTGCTACCCACGAAACCCCCGCCAGGGGGGGGGCTCTGAAAATCGCTACCGCCCCCCCTGGACCCCCCACGGCAGCGATTAATTACGGGCAGCGTTGCCGCCCCTTTTAAGGTACAGGGGTCCAATTATGTGATACAAAGTAAACAAGATAATCAGGCTCCACACCCAACAATCTCCCACTTGGAGACTGATTGTAGCAACTCCACCGCTACTTCATTTGCTGGTTAGTGACTCCTCTCTGGACCTAGCTGTTTCTCATCTTCATCGTCATCCTTCAAGACCAATTGAAACTGAGCATGTTCTTAGTTTCCCCCTGGTTACCACTTTTGTTAGCATATCTACAGGATTCTGGCTAGTGTGTATCTTTTCCAGCTTCAACTCTCCATCTTCCAATACTGACCGTATGAAATGGTACTTCAGATGTATGTGTTTAGTCCTGGAATGAAATGTTGAGTTCTTTGCAAAATGATAGCACTTTGGCTATCACTATATAGTGTGCCCATATCATGCTTCTTACCCAATTCGTCCATAAACCTTTGTAACCAAATCATTTCTTTACTAGCCTCTGTAGCAGCAACATACTCTGCTTCTATTGTTGAAAGTCCAACAACACTTTGGATTTTTGAAACCCAACTGATAGCTGATCCACCTACAGTAAATACATATCCTGTAGTGCTCCTCCTGTTATCTCTGTCACCTGCCATATCTACATCAACATATCCCTGTAGAGCAATTTTTGAACCACCAAAGCATAATGCTTGATTTGTGGTACCTCTCAAATATCTGAGAATCCATTTTACTGCCATCCAATGTTCTTTTCCTGGATTATTCATGTACCTGCTTACAACTCGCACTGCATGTGCAATATCAGGCCTTGTGCAGACCATTGCATACATTAAGCTTCCAACTGTTGATGCATATGGAAATTTAGACATATAATCCATGTCTTCTTGGTTCTTTTGGCACATCTCCTTACTAAGTTTGAAATGGCTAGCAAAATGTGTACTAACTGGTTTTTCATTCTGCATATTAAATATTTTCAACACCTTCTCTATGTACTCATTCTGAGACAGTGTTAATTTACGATTTTTCCTGTCTCTATTTATCCTCATACCAAGGAATTATTTTGCAGCACCCAAATCCTTCATTGCAAATGAATTTTCCAATTTTCTTTTGAGCACATTTATTTCCTGCATGTTAGATCCTGCAACAAGCATGTCATCTACATACAATAACAATATAATATAGGTTCAATCATTTTTCCTTTTTAGATAAAAACAATGATCAAAGTGACATCTAGTATAACTTTGTTCAGACATAAACTTGTCAAATTTTCGATACCACTGCCTTGGAGCATGTTTTAACCCATACAAGATCTTCTTTAACCTGCACAACAATTTTTCTTTCCCTTTTACCTCATATCCTTGTGGTTGCTACATGTATATCTCTTCCTCCAAACCTTGATGGAGAAATGTTGTCTTTACATCTAACTGTTCAAGATGTAAATCTTCTTCTGCTACAAGACTTAAGATAGTTCTGATTGAATTCATCTTAACAAGAGGAGAAAATATTTCATCAAAATCAATACCTTTCTTTTGTGCAAACCCCTTCACCACAAGTCTAGCTTTGTACCTCTTTTTTCCTCCATCTTCTTCTTTCAGCCTGTAAACACATTTATTCTGCAATGTAGTTTTACCTGTAGGAAACCTAACTAAGTCCCAAGTCTAGTTATGCATTAAGGGGTCCATCTCTTCTTCCATGACTAGCTCCCACTTCTTCCTACTTTCAACCTGCATTGCTTCTTCATAACATTCAGGTTCACCAGAATGAGTCAACAATAAATAATATAATGAAGGAGGGTATTGTTCAGGGGGTCTACTTATCCTGGTAGATCTTTTAACACCACTTTAAGGTGTTTGAGGTGCCTGTTGCTGTTGTGGTGGTTGCTACTACTGTGGTTGTTGATTATTATTATTTTTAGGCACCTTTACTTTTTCAGTTATCTCATCAAGAACCGTGTATTCCTTGCTTTCTTTTTCATGTTTCTTTTCCTGCAATTGATTCTTATAAAAGACCTTTTCATTGAATATTACATCCCTGCTCCTAATGATTTTTTGATTTTCATAATCATATAAGCGATAACCAAAATCATTAGCACCATATCAAATAAAGGTACATTTCTTTGATTTTGCCTCAAGCTTTGTTCTGTTTTCTTTATTAATATGGACAAAGGCCTCACAACCAAAAGGCTTTAAAAAAGATTAGTTTACCTTTTTACCTGTCCATGCTTCCTCTGGAATACCACCATCCAAGGAAATTGAAGGCCCTCTGTTTATTAGATAAATAGCAGTATCTACAGCATCTGCCCAAAATTGTAAAGGCAATCCTGCATGCAATCTCATGCACCTTGCACACTCCATGATTGTTATGTTCATCCTTTCTGACACACCATTTTCTTGTGGTGTTCTTGGAACTGTCTTCTCTCTACGAATTCCATGCTCTGAACAGTACCTATCAAACTCTTTGCTACAATATTCACCTCCATTGTATGATCTGAGACACTTTAACTTCTTTCCTGTCTCAATCTCAACCAAAGCTTTCCATTTCTTGAAAGTATCAAATACATCAGATTTATTTTGAATACAATAAATCCAAGTTTTTCTAGTTGCATCATCAATAAACGTAACATAATAGCGAGAGCCACCGAGAGATGATACTTGAGCAGGTCCCCATACATATGTATGCACAAGCTCCAATTTTTCGCTCTTCTTTTCTTTCCCAACTCTGAGAAATCTGACTCTCTTCTGTTTTCCATAAATGCAATTCTCACAGAAATCCAAATCAACATTCTTCAAACCTGGCAGCAAATTTCTTGAGTGAGGAATTTTCATCCCCTTCTCACTCATGTGTCCGAGCCTATGATGCCATAATGCTGCATCTGCTCCTTTGGAAGTTAAAGCATTAACATAGTTAGAAACACCATTGCATAAATACAATGTACCAACCTTTTCGCCTTTTTCTATTACCAGGGCTCCTTTGGTGACCTTCCAAGTTTTATCTGTGAAAGTTGTCACACAACCTTAACCACCTAATTGCCCTATTGAAATCAGATTTTTCTTCAAATCTAGAACATGCCTTACCTCCTTTAGTAGCCATTGGTTTCCATTCTATTGTTTTACAGGAACTTTACCCATTCCAACAATTTGACAGGGTTTATCATCACCCAAACGAACTTGTCCAAAATCTCCTTGAACATAGTCATGAAAATATTTCTTATGAGGTGTGGCATGGAATGAAGCCCCTGAATCTACAACCCAAGAATCAGTAACATTTTCGAAAGAAAGAATCAAAGCATCTTGTAACACATCACCTGTCACATTTGCTTCATGATTTTTTTCTTGCTGTGTGTCTCCTTCTTTTCCCTTCCGAGATCTACAGTCTTTCTTTAGGTGTCCTTTCTTTCCACAATTCCAACACACTATCCTCGATCTAGACTTGGATCTACCTTTCCTTGATTTATTGCGATATCCCGAGCTCTTTCCTCTTTCCATTCTTCTTCCCCTAGACTCTGCACTCAAAGCATTACCTGATGTCTCACTGGAGCTTTTCCATTGCATTTCCTTGCTAAGGATAGCACCAACAACATCATCAAACTTTAAAGTACTAGATCTAGAGATAGAGTTACTAATGGCCATTACTAAACCATTCCAACTCTTTGGCAATGAGCACCAGAATAACAGAGCTCTAACTTCATCATCAAATTTTACCCCTACAGAACCTAACTGACTAGTAACTGTATTAAATTCATTTAAATGGTCTGCAACAGATCCACCTTCCGACATATTCATATTAAATAGTCGTTTCATAAGAAATACCTTGTTTGAGGCCGACGGTTTTTCATATAGTTTCGCCAAAATCTGCATCAAACCCTCTGTTGTTGTTTCCTTTGAAATATTGAAGGTGACTGACGGCGCAAGACACAATCGTACTGTTCTCAGTGCCTTTCCATCGAGAATGTTCCATTTTGCGTCTGTCATGGACATCGGCTTCTTTGTTTTTCCGCTCAATAGTAGGTACAGATCTTTCTCATACAGATAATATTTCATCTGCATCTTCCATAGAGGAAATTTTTGGCCGTTAATCTTCTTGACCCTAAACTTACCATTGTTTGCCATTGCTCCCACTCGAACCAGGAACACTCCTTTCCTGTGAGTTTATCACCCAAATATTCCTTCGGCTCTGATACCAGTTGTTAGAAAATTATATATTATGGAGCAATGCAACACATAAAATATGCGGAAAATACAAGCACACAAAAAACACATAAAACCAAAGAGACACAGATATACGTGGTTCACCCAGTTTGAGCTATGTCCACCCCGAACAGCCAGTCCTTCCTTTTTATTATCCGAAAAAATCAAAAGAGAAAACCTATAGTAGATCCACTGTAATATCCTCTGTTCTTTCTCACAGTCTCCCTTTCTGTTTCTCACTCCGAGAATACACACACCATGCACAGCTACAATACAATGCCCTCATAAAAGCGAGGGGTTTCCTTCTAGGGAAAAAAATCCTAAACTAAGCATAACTTCTACCGTCAGATCATTTGCCTAATGAACGACCCAGATTGACTAGAAATTACTATACTTTTACAAGGAAATTTTACATATGTTTTTAGCTTCGGGGGCGTTGCCCACGAAACCCCCGCAAGGTGGGGGCTCCGAGAAGCGCTGCCGCCGCCCCTGGACCCCCCACAACAGCGATTAATTAAGGGCGGATTTATCGCCCCTTTTAAGGTACAGGGGTCCAATGCTGTGATACAAAGTAAACAAGATAATCAGGCTCCACACCCAACAATCTCCCACTTGGAGATTGATTGTAGCAACTCCACCACTGCTTCATTTGCTGGACAATGACTCCTCTTTGGACCTGATTGTTTCTCATCTTCAACGACATCTCAGCACCAATTGTAACCGAGCTTGTTCTCGCCCCCGGTTACAAATTTTGTTAGCATATCCGCAGGATTCTGGCTAGTGCGTATCTTTTCCAGCTTCAACTCTCCATCTTCCAATACTGACCGTATGAAATGGTACTTGAGATGTATGTGTTTAGTCTTGAACAAAATGTCGTAGTTATTTAAATATGAATATACTTTTGGCTATCAATTAATTAGTGTGCCCATATCATGCTTCTTACCCAATTCATCCATAAACCTTTGTAACCAAATCATTTCTTTACTAGCCTCTATAGCAGCAACATACTCTACTTCTGTTGTTGAAAGTGCAACAACACTTTGGATTTTTGAAACCTAACTAACAATTGTTCCACCTACAGTAAATACATATCCTGTAGTGCTCCTCCTGTTATCTCTGTCACCTGCCATATTTGCATCAACATATCCCTGTAGAGCAATGTTTAAACCACCAAAGCATAATGCTTGATTTGTAGTACCTCTCAAATATCTGAGAATCCATTTTACTGCCATCCAATGTTCTTTTCCTGGATTATTCATGTACCTACTTACAACTCCCACTGCATGTGAAATATCAGGCCTTGTGCAGACCATTGCATACATTAAGCTTCCAACTGTTGATGCATATGGAACTTTCGACATATAATCCATGTCTTCCTGGGTTTTTGGGCACATCTCCTTACTAAGTTTGAAATAGCTAGAAAAAGGTGTACTAGCTGGTTTTGCATTTTGCATATTAAATATTTTCAACACCTTCTCTATGTACTCATTCTGAGACAGTGTTAATTTACGATTTTTCCTGTCTCTAGTTATCCTCATACCAAGGATTTTTTTTGTAGCTCCCAAATCCTTTATTGCAAATGAATTTTCCAATTTTCTTTTGAGCACATTTATTTCCTGCATGTTAGATCCTGCAACAAGCATGTCATCTACATACAATAACAATATAATATATGTGCCATCATTTTTCCTTTTTAGATAAACACAATGATCAGAGTGACATCTAGTATAACCTTGTTCGGACATAAACTTGTCAAATTTTAGATACCATTGCCTTGGAGCCTCTTTTAAGCCATACAAGCTCTTCTTTAACCTGCACACCAATTTTTCTTTCCATTTTACCTCATTTCCTTGTGGTTGCTGCATGTATATATCTTCCTCCAAATCTCCATGGAGAAATTTTGTCTTTACATCTAACTATTGAAGATGTAAATCTTCCGCTCCTACAAGTCTTAAGATAGTTCTGATTGAATTCATCTTAACAACAGGACAAAATATTTCATCAAAATCAATACCTTTCTTTTGTGCAAACCCCTTCACCACAAGTCTAGCTTTGTACCTCTGTTTTCCTCCATATTCTTCCTTCAGCTGTAAACCCATTTATTCTGCAATGTAGTTTTACCTGTAGGCAACCTGACTAAGTCCCAAGTCTGGTTATGCATTAAGGAGTCCATCTCTTCTTCCATGGCTAACTCCCACTTCTTCTTGCTTTCAACCTGCATTTCTTCTTCATAACATTCAGTTTCACCAGAATCAGTCAACAATAAATAATATAATGAAGGAGAGTGTCGTTCAGGGGGTCTACTTATCCCGGTAGATATTCTAAAACCACTTTCAGGTGTTTGAGGTGTCTGTTGCTGTTGTGGTGGTTGTTGCTGCTGTGGTTGCTGATTATTATTATTTTCAGGCACCTTTACTTTTTCAGTTATCTCATCAAGAACTGTGTATTCCTTTCTTTCTTTTTCCTGTTTCGTTTCCTGCAACTGATTCTTATAAAATACCTTTTCATTGAGTATTAGATCTCTGCTCCTAAAGATTTTGTGATTTTCATAATCATATAAACGATAACCAAAATCATTAGCACCATATCCAATAAAGGTACATTTCTTTGATTTTGCCTCAAGCTTTTTTCTATTTTCTTTATTAATATGGACAAAGGCCTCATAACCAAAAGGCTTTAAAAAAGAGTACTTTACCTTTTTACCTGTCCATGCTTCCTCTGGAATACCACCATCCAAGGAACTTGAAGGCCCTCTATTTATTAGATAAACAACAGTATCTACAGCATCTGCCCAAAATTGTAAAGGCAATCCTGCATGAAATCTCATGCACCTTGCACGCTCCATGATTGTTCTGTTCATCCTTTCTAACACAGCATTTTCTTATCGTGTTCTTGGAACTATCTTCTCTCTACGAATTCCATGCTCTGAACAGTACCTATCAAACTCTTTGTTGCAATATTCACCTCCATTGTCTGATCTGAGACACTTCAACTTCTTTCCTATCTCAATCTGAACCAAAGATTTCCATTTCTTGAAAGTATCAAATACATCAGATTTATTCTGAATACAATAAATCCACGTTTTCCTAGTTGCATTATCAATAAAATTAACATAATAACGAGAGCCAATGAGATATGATACCTGAGCAGGTCCCCATACATTTGTATGCACAAGCTCCAATTTTTTGCTCCTCTGTTCTTTCCCAACTCTGAGAAATCTGACTCTCTTCTGTCTTCCATAAATGCAATTCTCACAGAAAACCAAATCAACATTCTTCAAACCTGGCAAAAAATTTCTTGAGTGAAGAATTTTCATCCCCTTCTCACTCATGTGTCCGAGCCTATGATGCCATAATGCTGCATCTGTTCCTTTGGAAGTTAAAGCATTAACAGAGTTAGAAACACCATTACATAAATACAATGTACCAACCTTTTCACCTTTTGCTATTACCAGGGCTCCTTTGGTGACCTTCCAAATTTTATCTGTGAAAGTTGTCACACAACGTTCACCGCCTAATAGCCCTGTTGAAATCAGATTTTTCTTCAGATATGGAACATGCCTTACCTCCTTTAGTAGCCATTGGTTTCCATTCTGTTGTTTGACAAGAACTTTACCCATTCCAACAATTTGATAGGGTTTATCATCACCCAAACGAAGTTGTCCAAAATCTCCTTGAACATAGTTATGAAAATATTTCTTATCAATTGTGGCATGGAATGAAGCCCCTGAATCTACAACCCAAGAATCAGTAACATTTTCAAAAGAAAGAATCAAATCATCTTGTAACACATCACCTGTCACATTTGCTTCATGATTGTTTTCTTGCTGTGTGTCTCCTTGTTTTCCCTTCCGAGATCTACAGTATTTCTTTAGGTGTCCTTTCTTTCCACAATTCCAGCACACTATCCCCGATCTGGACTTGGATTTGCATTTCCTTGATTTACTGTGATATCCCGAGCTCTTTCCTCTTTCCATTCTTCTTCCCCTAGACTCTGCACTCAAAGCATTACCTGATGTCTCACCGGAGCTTTTCCATCGCATTTCCTCGCTAAGGATAGCACCAACAACATCATCAAACTTTAAAGTACTAGATCCAGAGACAGAGTTACTAATGGCCATTACTAAACCATTCCAACTCTCTGGAAATGAGCACAAGAATAAAAGAGCTCTAACTTCGTCATCAAATTTTACCCCTACAGAACTTAGCTAACTGGTAATTGTATTAAATTCATTTAAATGGCCTGCAACAGATCCACCTTCCGATATCTTCATATTAAATAGTCGTTTCATAAGAAATACCTTGTTTGAGGCCGAGGGTTTTTCATATAGTTTCGCCAATGTCTGCATCAAACCCTATATTGTTGTTTCCTTTGAAATATTGAAGGCGACTGACGCCGCAAGACACAACCGTACTGTTCCGACTGCTCTTCTATCGAGAATGTTCCATTCCGCGTCTGTCATGGCCATTGGCTTCTTTGTTTTTCCGCTCAATGGTAGGTACAGATCTTTCTGATACAGATAATATTCCATCTGCATCTTCGATAGCGAAAAGTTTTGGCCGTTAAATTTCTTGACCATAAACTTACCATTGTCTGCCATTGCTCCCACTCGAACCAGGAACCCTCCTTTCATGTGAGTTTATCAGCCAAATATTCCTTCGGCTCTTATACCAGTTGTTAGAAAATTATATATTATGGAGAAATGAAACACATAAAATATGCGGAAAATACAAGCACACAAAAAACACATAAAACCAGAGAGACATACATATATGTGGTTCAGCCAATTTGGGCTACGTCCACCCCGAATAGCCAGTCCTTCCTTTTTATCATCCCGAAAAATGAAAAGACAAAACCTATAGCAGATCCGCTGTAATATCCTCTGTTCTTTCTCATAGTCTCCCTCCCTGTTTCTCTCTCCGATAATACACACACCATGCACAGCCACAATACAATGCCCTCATAAAAGTGAGGGGTTGCCTTCTAGGGAAAAAAACCCTAAACTAAACATAACTTCTACCGTCAGATCATTTGCCTAATGAAAGGCCCAGATTGATTAGAAATTACTATACTTTTACAAGGCAATTTTACATCTGTTTTTAGCTTCGGGGGCACTGCCCCCGAAACCCCCGCCATGGGGGGGATCCAAAAAGCGCTGCTACCCCCCATGGACTGCCCATGGCAGCGATTAATTACAGGCAGCGTTGCTGCCCCTTTTAAGGTACAAGGGTCCAATGCTGTGATACAAAGTAAACAAGATAATCAGGCTCCACACCGAACATTAATGCCACTGGAATCCTCCATCTTCTTCTCCTGAAATTATTTTAGATAATTCCACGATTTCTTCTTTCCTGTTGTAGAATCACCCTTTCTCCCAAATAACCACACCCTTTTCTTGGGCTACACTTTCTCTCTATGAACCTACAAACCTTCGTTAGAAATCGAGTCCCTCTAAACCTTTGAAACTTGGACCTTCTATCATTTATTCTTATCACGATCTATAGGATTTCCCATTAGCCTATATAAACCATTGTCTTTAACTCCAATCACAACACCTATGGACCTAAAGTATCTAGGCTTGAGTATCACCTTCCCACCTTTGAAAAATACCTCAAGACCCTTCTCCTTGATCGGTGGGACAGAAAAATTGTAATATATGAATAATGGTACAAAGTACATCCTGAACTCACATTAACTAGTGTGAGTCCATCCCAATTGACATGGAACCTGATCCTCTATTCTCTTTTCAACTCTTGTCACCCACCACCATGTGCACCTTCGAGTCCCACTCATCTATAGTCTCAAATACATCTTACTAACCTGTGGTGTTCTTCAACACACCATTCTTCACAAAGCATTGTCTCTAACTCCAATCACAACACCTGTGGAGATAAAGTCTCTAGGCTTGAGTATCACCTTCCCACCTTTGGAAAATACCTCAAGACCCTTCTCCTCGATCGGTGAGATATTTATATATGAATAATGGTA